>CABFVX010004333.1:21223-67590 GCA_902151425.1 Timema shepardi | reverse complement strand
TTCTTTTGTTTTGATGTCCAGAGCGAAACGTTACTCAGTCATGTAAAATAAGAATTAGGGCGTGTTTACCAGTGACGCATTGGTAAATTGGGGTATCGGGGAAATGTACCCAGTGGTAACAAGAGAAAGGGGTACACTTTAGATAAAGTATCAGTTTTAATCCCTTAGGCACAACTTTATTTCCCTTTGATAGGATAGAGTTTTCGTAACGCGGACAGACCCCCACCCCCTTTAATATGAGTTATTGAGAGTTGACTGTAATTACATTTTTTTGCCCCCTAAATGGTTTACCACTCTCTTTCCACATAAATACAGGTATAATTTATTTCATTCCTACCTTCCTAAACTTCACCCCATTGGTGTCAATATGCAGATAGCCCAGCCGTATGAAGCAGTGCACAATAAAATAAATAACTTTATTATTCATTAATTTTACAAGATTCATAATTATTCTTTTAAGATTGTTGGACCACATTAGGAAAATGGGCTTTTAAAGATGGCGAAATAACAAGATATAAGGAAGGAAAAGCTATAAACTTAATTGAGAGATGGGTTGAATCCCATATTTCTTGTATCTGAATCTCAAATTTGAATATTACATTTTCTTTAGAATCTCAAATACGCAAATATTTAAAAGTGAATTTAAAAAAAGTTATTTAAGACTTGGTTCTAATTACAAATGCTTTTTTGTTTGTCATATCTAACATGACATAAAAAAAAGAGAAAACCTTTTTAGTAAATTAATATATTAATCCAATTTTGTCCTTTTTCTTTTTTGTGATTTCCAAACTACACAAGTCTATATAATTTATTTTACCGATTGCTTAAAATTGTTATATCTAGTAAAGGTCTTCATAATTGTATTCAAGATACATACTTTTTTTCCTAGATATTTACGAATCTTGAATCTCTAGAATACTGTAGGATTCAACAGATTCAAGCATCCCATCTCTAGTTTTTACTTTAAAATGATAAACCTATACTTTTGAACATACAAACCAATAAATTTTAAATTTCAATTCGAAAGTGTCGACTCACCACATTGGCAGTAGACCTTGATCTCGTAGTCGTGGCAAAGACCCTTGCACTGCAGCCCATTGGACTGGAGATCACATATAACGTTCTCCCCTGATTCCTTATGGGTCTCATGACTGCCAACAATGCGGCACTTTATGGACGTCATCTGATTTGGACTGCACACTCCTTCACTCTTCATGTTGTACTAGAGGGACAACACAAATATAACACTCTTTTACAACAATAACAAAAGATAGTTGTTAAATATATATATATATATAAATGTGTAAGAGACCTGCTATGGAGAAGAGAAGTGCCCTTGAAGTGTAAGGAAGTGTTGTATAGAGCGTGCTTTGTACACATAGTCACATACAGCTGAAACATGGACAGTGAATGTATGAGAGACTAGGAAAGTGGAGGCCATGGGAATGAAGTTTGTGAGGAGCATGTTAGCTGTCATGAGAAGAAATAAGATTAGGAGTGAAGTTATCCGGGAAAGAGTGGGGTTACAGGGGTACTTGAGAAAGTAGAGGAAGCAAGACTGAGATAATATGGGCATGTAATGAGGATGGAAAATGAAAGAATACTAAAAAGAATTATGGAGATGAAGCATGTAGGAAAAACACCACAAGGGAGACCAAGAAAGAGATGGGAGGAGCAGATCACTGAAAGTGTACTAGTGAAAGGAGAAGAATGAAAGCGATTAAATAAGGAAGAACGGTGGAAGGCTAGAGGAAAATAGAGGCATTTTACTAAACTGACCCAGCCACAGGGAATAATGATGAGTTGTTAAAAAACAAAACTATTACCAAAAACTCATCTGAAGGAAGTGGCTCACTGTCGGAGGTGTCTTTCTGCGGGAAGTTTCTGTTGATCCAGGGTGACCAACCACTTACGCACTGGTAAGGCCGTTCATTAGGCTCCGTCCCTGGGACGAGGGTTGTCAAAGGGGGACAAGGCTGACCTTTACACAACTTTCTACCGTGGGAACAATGACTGAAAAACAAAAAAAAAATGTGAACCTCGATTAAAGATTGTTTGTAATAGAGTAATGAGATGGATCGTGATTAGTTTAAACTTAAAAGTAAAAGGGGTACCCAGTACAATCACATATGTAATATCAGATTAAACATTGAAAGGAGGATAGAAGCACAAGGCTTACACACTTACCAGGAAACTGTAAGCCTCAAAGATCACAATTGAAAACACAACAAAACACATAATTATGTAATTTTCGGGCTACATCAATCCCATTCTTCAGCTGTCAGAGTCTGTGATTTACTCTCTTCTAATGAGGAAGGAGATTGATGTAGCCTACCCCGAAAATTACATAATCATGTGTTGTGTTGTAACTGTGAACTTTGAGGCTCAGAGTTTTCTAGTAAGTGTGTAGGCCTTGTCCTTCTATCAATGTTTAATCGAATATCGCCGTTTGGAGCCATTTTTCCTTTCTGTAATTTCAGAGTAAAGATTGAAAAAANTTTCTGTAATTTCAGAGTAAAGATTGAAAAAAAAAAAAAATACACTCACTCAAACCAAATGTGCTTAAACAACAGGTTTCATGAGTGGCTTCTTAAGGATACACGAGAAGACTTTCCTATATGAGCTTACTGTGGTTACGGGAATACCCACCATGTATGACATGCGTCTTGCTCCATGACGTCTCCCTCATTGTAGGTTATGTTGCCAACCTGAAGACAGGTTGTTTTGCACTTTTCCTGTGGCACACACTCGAAACTGGTCAAGTTGTTGTACACTTGTCCAGGGGGGCACAGCTTAACCTCGCAACCTAAGTATCAAACATACAATGATTTAAGAGGTGGGACCCTCAAAATTTTGAACAGGATCCTACAAATTTTAAGTTGTAAATTTCTTCATTGAAAGAGTTTTACAAATATGTTGTTTTATTTGAAATTGTTAATAGGAAGTAATATCAATAAACTAACATTGATAAACATTTTAATTGGTATAATTGGTTTCAAAAACATTAAAACTAGACGACAGTGTAAAAATTAATACTATCAAACTAGACAGCCTTAATCATGTTCTTGCTTTAATGGAAAGTGAAATAAGAACCAAGAAAATTTCTGTCTTTGTTTTATTAATTTTGTCATGTGTTTTACTACCTGTTTAGGTTATGCTTAGGGATTAGGAAGGTTGAGTTTTAGAGGGTGTGTTCCCAAATTTGCATGGAGGGAGAGTGATAAACCATTTAGGAAAAAACACCTTCCCAACACCTGAAATGGATTCTAACCCAAATCTCCCTGTCATTGGCAGTTACGAGAGTGACGACTCGGAACATTCAATCACCATAGTGAATCTTTCACAGTTCTTTCATCCAAATACATATGTTTTCCCAGCTATGTTCTATATTTTATATGGACGTAGTTTATTATAAACTAGCACTAACAAGGTAAGTACTAAAAACCTGTCTTTTATATGGCAAGTTTAGCTCAATCCGGTTTTACCACAAGGATATCTGTAGTCGGCTTTTTGCGTGGAAATCATAAAGTGTCACATATTATTATTTACTGTATTATGTATTTCTTTTATAATAATTTTAGTTTTATGGTATCCATTATTGCAATTATATTTCCATCAAAATAATTAGCAAAAAACAAAACAATAAAAACAGCAGAAAGTTTTAGCTATAATTTTAAAGAACACTTTAAAATGTTTGGTAAAATTCTATGAAATATATATATTATAATTTGATACAAGCATTCAAATAAATTAAACAACAAATTTGAAATCAATTATTTATTTTACTGTTCAGTACAGCACTACCTACCTTCCACGCAAAAGTCCTCCTTGCATAAGGGAGTGAGACTCTTGTATATGAGATGGTTGTCGCACGTTTCTTTAGGACACGTCTGTACACAAGGACTGTATTGGGAACACTTCTCGTCACACTGGATCGCTGTGGAGAACAAAAACATCAAACATAGTTCATTAAGTTAACAAAATGGGCGAGTAGAATTATTTTTTATTATAAGTCCCAGCAACAATCTTTTTTTTGCTAGGTATTTCACAACACTTATTATTAGCACCGCGTCTTACTACCCGTTCGGGTTATACGCACTTACGCTAATGTGTAATGGTAGGTGATTGTGAGATGAAAATGGAGGACCTACAGTTTAACGTGGAATCCGAACCACGGTGGAGGCCTGGGGACAACACTAATTAATAATGGACGATATCGTTAGAATCATGTTGCAAGCATTTGTTTGTGATAGTGAATCTCTTTTATTTAAGAAAAGTAGCCAGGCTTACATTTCCGTGAATATCTTTCACCCCATGATTAAAAGAGTGTTGTGACCTTAATTAAATGTTTGACCTTTTCAAATTAGTGCTATTGATTACATTATTTTAATGAATCTAAAATGTATCTGAAATGATTATCATTATTTTTTTAAATATTCTATTAGTGGATTGATTTCGATAACTTAAAATAGTCAAATATTCAACACAGATTTGATTTGAAACATTCTTTGTAAACCTAAAATATTTGATCCAATGTTTTCTATGCATTAGATTTGACTAAGATTCAATTTGATAAAATAGATTTAGCATGAGATTAGATTCAAATTAGATCCAAAAATTTCATTTTTAGGCATGAGACTCAGTTTTTTTTAAAAAAGTGATTTGATTTGAGTCAGCTAACCAGGATTCAAACTCAATTCAAAATTAAACATTATGGATTCACACACGCTTAGATATCTAATTTGTTTTAATATCACAGAATAATGTACTTCATGTTTAAGAACCAATTTTGGCCATAAATAACATGTAAGTTAAATAATATAAGGGAACAGGGCTAGTTTAGAAACTTTCACTAGGATGGGGGGTGGGGAGAAGGCTTACATTTCAATGCGAGATAATGCCATTTCTGACATTCCTAGAGTCAAATAAAGTATATAGTTCAATTTTTGCCCGTTGTTTAGAGTTTGATATGCATAAGTATGTGTCTTTAGAAGTGTCCGTGTTCGTTATTGGCAAGTTTTTTTTCATTATAAGACCCCAAATTATTTTGCTGTGGAAATTTAAAATGTCCATTATAAAGAAGAACCCGCTATTCAGAGGTGTTTGTTGAAGTATTAAGGTGTTGAAAGACTTACGGCACAGTTTTTGTGATCTCCATCTGATTGGGACACCTCGTATGTTACACTCCTGAGCATAGGCAGCAATCGCAGTACACAGACATTCACAGTCACCTCCCATATCACAAGCGCAAGAGTCGAAAATACATCTGCACAGTAGAGAAAATAATAAACTCCTAAAACAGTCCAATTTCCATATCCGACAGAAAAGTTAAAAGATCTAATTTCATATATCCATATGTAAAGTCACATGATTTGCAGCAGTCACTTTTGTTAGAGGCTAACCATACAAATCAAATAACACTAATAATATAATATAATAATCTCAATGTTGAGAGCAAAAAATAGGTTTGTGTTTTTTAAAAAGTTTTTTCCAACAAAAATCATAGTGTAAATATCTCCTCCTTCTGGAGGTGTGTGACGTTTTGAATACTTTGACTTCACTTTGACTTGAAAGTAAAATTTCAGATTCAACAATCACAAAGCTTAAAAAAAAAGTTAAAACACACATTTATGTTCCCCCCCTTCATTTTCTACTGTTATTTCCATCCTAAATTAATGTTGGCATAAAAAAAATCTAAAATAATTAAATTATATTTTGTGAGAATATCTTCACTGTCATTGTAAGACAAAATATATTAATTTTGTTTAAAAGAGTGCATTTTAAAAATTATATTGAATACTAAAATTATCATATTTAAGCTAATTTAAATTTTTTCATTCATTGCTAAACATTTTTTTTTAAATATTTCAAATCATGATTCGGCTTCAGGAATATCTCATATTATTCTATTCGATTTCTTTGAATTGAAAATATGGACTTCGTGCAACCCTACCTTCCTTCAATGATACCTGGCTAGAATTTTATCTGGTGTCTCAATTAAAGTAGTTAAGGTTATTTTGTTCACCTGCTAAGGTATGGTTCCAGAGGTACCTCAGAATGGCAAGGCTGGAACAATGAGGACTTCATGATGCCACATTTCTGGAGCGCCCACACTTTCCTGGTCGGGTGAATGTCACATGTGTCCTACGATATAGAGTAATAACCACCTTCAGTAAGCTCGCAATTTCTCAACACCTTTATTTAATCAGAGATTAGTGACTTAGTGTATGTACCTCGATTTCCAAGGTTTCTTGACAGTACGGCTGGAGTCTCCAAGAATCTCCGAATAATTTCGGTGACACTTCACTAATGCCTCCCGTCGGGGTTTGGAAATCATCCAGCTCATTGTTGTTGTAGTTGCCACACAAACCTTTCAACTAAGATTTTTAAAAACAAATTATATATATTTTAGTACTGCATCTTTCTACCTGTTCAGTTTGTACACAAATGTACTAATTGTGCTTATGAGTTAGAGATGAGGAAGGTTGAATTTAGAGGAAGTGTATCCATGTTTTCATGACAAGAGAATGTAAAATCATTTAGGAAAAACCATCCTACGTACACCTGACCGAGATTCAAACACAGAGAACTTCAATTTAATATGTTTTTTGGTTTGAACATAGTCGTGTAGCCAATTTTTCAGTTAAATGTCCATAAGATGGGTTCTTAATACATCAACTGATTTTAACCTTGAAAAACAAACCTAGCGATAAAACAAACAGTTAATAGTAATATTTATATTTATTTAGAAAAACCTCCCTTCACTTTTTGAGGTATTTTGTTATACATATTTGTATGAAGGTTTCACCCTCCCTCCTGATGAATTCCAATAAGATTAAACCTAGGTCAGGGGATTGGACGGCAACAATCGATTTTATTCAAGAGGCAGCCATTACCTCTTTATCCAATGACAACAATATAAAGTGTGAACTGTGTTCATCTTTTCATTGTAAAAGCCATGTTATGTCCATTCCTTTTATATGGTTTATATTCATCTTTCCTGTAATTTATTACAAATATGTATAACAAAATACCTCAAAAAGTGAAAAGAAGTTTTACTTAAAGAGATATGTTATATATTCATATCCAACGTTCATTTCCTATGTTAAAAATATAATAAAAAAATTTAAAATTTCCACTTTAAGGTGCTCATGTTTGTACATAAGAGGCTAGTAAATTTAAAATGTCAGCCCTCTGCATGCGATAGATATCGCGCAATGCTCATGGCAGAAAGATAAACAAACTCTTAATTTTATTAATATCGATGGTAAATCTACATACTATTTATATAATTATAACAGTCTATGTATAGTTTTTAAAACATGTTAAAATTCTGTTTGTTTATAAATTTTAATTTAGATATAATAACATGTAATGTTTCATGAATATCCTTAATCATAGGAATGCTCCATTTAGAACTAATAATAATTCATAATAAAGAAACGTTTAAGCTAAAAGAACCAATTCATAGTTTTAAAAATAAAATGGTAGGAATAGACAAATTATGTGACTTTTTTGATCAAAGTCTAAAAGTACCTTATCTATCCACCTCGGGTCAACCTTGATGTATACCCTGGTCCCTCGGTCCCACTGAAGCAGCACACCCAGATCAAACACTTCCGCAAATACAAACAAGCCCGCCTCTCTTACAGTGATCCTGTGGGGGAAGATACAACATTTTTGTAAAGTTCATAAAAATCAATAGGGAATTAAATGTATTCATAACTAATTCTATACAATATTCACAAAGGTCAGCGAGGCATGTTGTTTATTCATAGTTAACGTTGAAATTTAAGAGCCCTTTCAATAGAATTTTCCCTTTTTATGATCTTTATGAACAAAGCTACAAAGAAGAAGGGGAAAAGAAGAAGACTTGAGGAAAGGAGCAGAATGAGGTGGCAAAATATTGAACAAACACAACAAGCTGTTGTAAGTGAGGTGGCAAACAATCATAACAAACTGTAGTAAATGAGGTGGCAAAGTGTTGAAGGAAAACAACAAACTGTTTAAAGGAGGTGGAAAAGTGTACCTTAAATAAACTATGTTTAATAAGATTAAAACAACAATACTGACCTGTCCAGACCAGAAAAATTGGGTACAGGTTTGTCCTTGGTGAAGGTGATGCTCTCCTGATTGGGTCCGTCTCCGACATTTAAAGTCACCGACTTGGAACAGCTAATTCCGCTTGAGCTGCACGGGACGTTCTGGAAACAATGATGTTAAATAGATTGTATTTCTGAAACATTTCACTGTATAAACTATAGTGAAGAAAATGGCACACATAAATGAACCAATTCATAGTTTCAAAGAAACAACCTAAATTGGATGATGAGGGCAGCTGTGAGTAAATGCACCCCCCATTAGCACATAGATAAGATGGTAGCATCGCATTGAAAACCACACATGAAAAAAGGTTAAGTTATTTAACACGTGTTTTCTAAACCAACTAAAAATATCAGCGCATAACTTATAACATTTCTTAATCATTGAAAATACACAACACCCAGTCCCCTAGCCATTAATTCCTCATTGTGACAGGGGATTCCCCAACTTCACAAATTACACACTTTTCTGCCATGCCGATAGTTTGAACTGAGACCCTAAGTTCAATAGGCGAACGCGTTGACCACTATGCTATGGTGTCAGACCAGACAGGAATTAAGTTTATATTGATTTACGATGAACACCTCTGTGATCTAGTGATTAGAAATCCTGGCTACAGATACAGATGTCTCTGTTTCAATCCTCGGTACTCTCAGATTTTCCTGCGAAGCAGTGGAACTGGAACAGGGTCAACATATACTCGTGAGGACAATTGAGGAGCTACTTAAATAAAGAACTAGGGGCTCCATCTAGAGAACTGAGATTAACAGCCAGAGGGTTTGTTGTGCTGACCACATGACACCATCTGTCCGCAAATGTCGGAACGCCATGGGGTTTGATTTATGATACATATAACAAAGTATGAGCGAGTTGGCCACACTATTAGTGAACCTAACTTTGAGACATCCGCCTGGTGTAATAAACATCCTGATTGTTTGCAATGGGGGTGTTTTTAATTTATTCTTCTTCAAAACAATTGACAGATTTAGTGCCTGTTTCTTCTCCTAAACCAAGTCAGCAACAACCATAAGCTGAGCATAAGGAATGCGTGATGCTTTAAAATAAATATCAACTTCAACTTAGCTTAAAAAAAATTCTGGCTTCAACAATTATGAACTTCACCAATAAAAAAATACCGACAGCTAAAATACTCAATTTATGGTAAATTTATTGCCATTCTGAGCTATTATGTACAGTGTGACTCAATAGTAGTGTAATAAGGTCTGTAGAAATTGAATAATAAGTTGGGATGGTATATTTATTTATTGAAATAAAATAATACATTAAATCAATTGTGCGATAAAACATTTTCTGAGTAATTTTATTTTATAAAGTTATATAAATAACCACAACCTAATATTTTTTCAAGCCTTAAACAAATTACAAAAAATATTCTAGCTTCAACAATATTTCATATATTCGATGCGAGTTTGTTTCGAATTGAAATAGTTGACTGCACACCCCTACTTGAGCATGATATCAAAACAAAAGACTGACACACCTGTATGGAAACATCGAAAGCATCGCTCTTGGTGATCTTCCCTTTCGCCAGCACATAGTCACAGGAGCCATGGAAGTCGTAGATCTTGTCGTCAAAGGTCTTGAAGTGCGAGTCCCCCCAAGCAGTACACACCCCCGCGCAAACTCGGTTGGTGCATTTCCATTTGCCTCCTTCGCAGGTGCTATCAAGAGGTAAACATATATATATATATATATTGGAGGTATAGAGAAAGCCAAATGTATAAAACGTAGAAGAGAGTGCAGGAGGAAGAATAGTGTAAGGACAGAAGGAGACGAAGACATTTTACTAAATGAACCTGTCCACAGGCTCGAAACAGTTTTTTATTTTATTATTATTATCATTATTATTTAGCACCGCGTCTTACTACCAATTCGGCTTATACGCTTTTAAGTACTAATTACGCTAATGGATTAGGAATTGGGAAGGTTGAATTAGAGGAAGTGAACCCGCATTTGCGTGGAGGGAGAGTGGAAAAACCACCCCCAGTTCACCCGACCGAGATTCGAACCTCGATCTCCCCGTCCTCAGCAGTTGAGCTCAACACGACTAGCGCGTTAGCCAATTACGCCACCGAGGCGGGTCTCAAAACAGTTCATGATGATTATGATTGTATGTATAAAAACTAGTTCATAGTCAATATATGCTTTTGAAAATCAAAGGTAAACAATAAATATATTTACTTCATAGTTTCTAGCAATATTTGAGTGTTTAGTAAATTTATGCATTTGTATTATGTGGTTATGCATTCATGTGTGTGCATTTCTCTCTCACTATATATATATATATATATACACACACATATATAAAATATTTTTTCAAAGATTTAGGCGCAGGCCTGAAATTCGAGTAGTGGCGGACTGCTAACGTTTACACATACATACCAAGTGTTACAGTCTTCCTGCATGGTCTTCCCATCTGTGTAACTCTTCCCTCCATGATGACACGGACACTCGGTGGGGGAGATGCACCGCTTGGTGTGAGAATCAAACACGTACCCCTTCTTGCATTGACAGCCAGGGATGCACTTTGCAGGGGTGGATAGAGGAGGGCTGTGCATGTTCTAAAGGAGGAACAGTTGTGTAATTACGTGGCACTTGTCAAGAAAATGGACAAATCCTAGACAAACATTTTCTTCTGCGCTTTACTGTGAGGTTACCAATGAAGAGAAGAACATAAATAGCAAAACATCCTGCAAAAACAAGAGGTTTTCCTTTAAGAAAAATTAAGCTTACAATTCCAGATGAAATAAAATTAAAATTGAATGAAAGTGACAGTGATAATTTTGTTTATTATATTGGTATAAATGGTAACAGGTTGTCTTTGAATTGGGTACATGATTAACACATTACTATTTTGTATGCACATTAATTAATAAGAATTATAAACAAAATTTATTTGTGTAGATGATAGTATAATAGTATGCCTGTGCTCAGTAATAATTACAGGCGTGTTTGATTGAGTTGAAGTTGTACGGTGATAGTTAAATAAATCAACTGATGAAGAGAATTCAGAAACTAAGACTATATCGAAGAAAAAAATGATGAGAGACCTGGTACCTCCCTCCTCCCCTAGTCACCGGTCTACCTTGCATGTGACAGCTTCCACAGGCTCACAGATGGTAAACTCCTCGTTGTTGGTAGCACTGCAGTTCAAGCTGCCTGACTTGGGATTAGTCCTGATCTCCTCTTCGGTCGCGAGGCGACAGTCCCATGCCGCGTTTCTACAAGTGCTGTGCACAAAAAAAAACTACACTTAGGCAACTGGGTAGTAAGGGAAATTAATCATAAGTTCAGTTAACACTGGTTTGATCTTGGAGCAGAAATAAAAGAATTTATAGTTTTTGTTTATGATCAAGATTTTACAATTGCTTTCCTTAGGATCAAAATATATATTTTAAGTCTATTAGATATGCTGATCGAGTTTAACTGTTTAGTAATACTTATTTTGTGTTTAATTTAGACCATTATTACTACAATGCTGAGCTGTTATGCTGAGGGAATTTCTTAAGTTATATATACCTAATATAACTAATTTAAAATGGAAACATTCTTTCTCACATTTCCACAGTTACAAAGAGTTTTCATTTTCGGAAATTTATTTATGTTTTATATGTGTTTCTTTATATGAAAAAGGAATTTTCCGAGAATTTAAAAATAATGTGTGGAAGAGTGGATAATTTGGAAGTGTGAAAAGTGTAAAAAGCAATTAAGAAAGAAGTGTGTTTGTTCATGTCTATGCCTAACATAACTGTCCTTTCAGGTTGGTTCCTTTCACTATAAATTACTTTACATTATTGTACAGTGTTTCTACACTGGCTTATTATATATTTCTAAGCCATTAGGCAATATCTCATTTTATTTTTATTTTTATTATTCAATTATATTCCTATTTCCTCATATAAATTAATAATTTTTACATGATTTGGATTTGAATTCGAGATTCGATTTCAAAGTTAAAAAGAATATTCCGATCGGTAAAATAGTTGATTCTGCCAATTATTTACTTCTTTCTTTTCAAGATTTTTTTAATTATTATTATTATTATTTAGCACTGCGTCTTACTACCCGTTTGGGTTATACGCTTTAAGTACTAGTTTTACTAATGGATTAGGAATTGGGAAGGTTGAATTAGAGGAAGTGAGCCCGCATTTGCGTGGAGGGAGAGTGGATTTTTTTTTAGGAAAAACCTCCCCCAGTTCACCCGACCAAGATTCGGACCTCGATCTCCCCGTCCTCAGCAGTCGAGCTCAACACGACTAACGCGTTAGCCAACTACGCCCCCGAGGCGGGTTTTCTTTTCAAGAGCTTGAAGATAAACCCACCAGAGATTCAGTCCCTTGATGCCCGGTCTAACTTCCTTGTGACCAGGCGGGTAGTCGACGCTGTTGTGTGTGCACAGGCACTGCTCGATCGGAATACACTCTCCATTGTTGTCGAGGGTCTGGCCCCCCGGGCAGTTGCAACCCTCCACACACTGCCGGCGACATTCTGGACTGTGCGAGATGTCGTTGCAGGAGCGAGTGCAAGAGTTACCACACACCTGGTACTTTTGACCGGCGGTGCATTGTATGGCTACAACACGACGGAAAACACAGACTTAATGACTGTTAAGAATGAGAGCCCATTTTATTAAGTTGTAATGATGCAAATACCGACGAATCATGATGCAGAAATTATTATTACATCAGCAATTAATCGTAATATTTGTTTATCAAGTAAATTAATCATTATTAATATAAAAGCATTTACAGTTTGTAACACCACAAAGTCAAGTATAAGGAGGAATTTAATATAAGAGAGAGCAGGGAAGTAGAGGACATGGGAATGAAGTTTGTGAGGAGCATGATAGCTGTCACAAGGAGGAACAGGATTAGAAATGCAATTTTCAGGGCAAGAGTTGGGGGTGCAGGGAATACATGATATAGTCGAGGAAGCAAGGGTGAGATGGTATGGACATGTAACGAAGATGTTGGAGTGCATGCTAAAATAGAGGAAGCAAGCGTTTGGATATATAATAAGGATGGAAAAGGAGAGAATATCAAAGATAATTTTGCCGATGAAGCATAGGAAAAATATCGCAAATAATAAAAAGGAAGAGATGGGAGGAGCAGATAACAGTAAGTGTACAAGTGAGAGGAGAATAATGGTGGAAGGAAAGAGGGAGATGGAGGCAATATACTACACTAGCCCAGCCAATGACTGGAAATAGTTCATGATGACGACGATCATTACACTTGAATTACTATCATGCGTGTAAAAGTGTAAAATATCACTGACCACATTCGTTGATCTCATTCCTGAAGTCAATCTGCAGTCCCTCGTGTGCGCATTCCTTGGCGTACGCTGCTAGTATGGGACAGAGGCATTGCCCGATCTTATTCTGACAGGAACACAAGTCAAACAAACAGTCGAGGTAGTAAGGCTCAGGATCCACCAACCAATGACAACCTGAACAAAAATTACATCTTCGGCTTACTCAACTTTTTATATTGAGATATTCTAAGATAAAACAAGATTATGAGAGACAAAGAAATTTCTGAAAGTGGGTTTTTATAAACTCTTACTTACCGGTACCACAATAAAATGGCTATCAAAAGTTTTTTAAAGTTCAATGTAGCATTTTTTAAACAATATATATATTTCATTCTAGGAGGTACTTTCTTCCAAATATAATACAATGGCCTTTTGAACAAAAATTAGGCTAAAATTTGTTAATTTAAATGCAAATTAATGATATCAAGATTTGAAAACCATACTAGTTAATTCTTAATAATAGATGTCATGATTCTTTGATTTTACTGTTGACCATTTTAATCAATCTTAACCTACATTAAATGAGTAGTTTATTAAATGGTTGTGAGGATATTTTTAATAATTCGACTAAAAAAAAAGATATAGAGCTAGTTAGTCTGACACTTTAGCACAGTCCATAGCGTGTCTGCCAACTGAGTTAAGCTACCCGGGTTCTAAAATGTATCATTGACGAAAATATGGGTTTACCCTTTCACATTAATAGATTGACAGCCAGGGACTGGATGTTGTGCCTGTCCTAGTCTTAAGTTGGATTATAAGGCATATGAAGCTATTACAGGCTTAGCAAGCCGGTAGTGGAAAATATATGACTTGATTATATATATATATATATATATATATATACATACACACACACACACACATATTAGCCATACTTTTTATATTCATAGTCATAGTCCACTTAAATTTGAGTGGATATGTTATCACTTTTAACCAAAAATTTTGTATTCACTAACTTTTGATAGTGAAATACAATTTTTTATTCAACAAAACCAAATACTGTAGTTTTATTTCCCTTAAATCAGCGTCTCTAAGGACTATCAGTAGTTGTATTGTAAACCTACAATAATATTTACAAAATTTCCACTGTTATTATATAGAAATAAAAGATGGTAGACCTTGAAATAAGGGGCTCTTGATTTTGCTACAATATTTCTCTGCCGTGGCCTTGTTGTTGTTGTTGATGTCGCAAGGATGGCTCAACACTCTCTCGAGACTGTCCTCGCACACTTCCTGAGTCTTCCACTTGTTTGCAAACGAGATGACAGACTGCTCGATGTCATCTTCTGGAGTGAGGAAGTCATCTTTCTGGTTCAAGTTGAAAGTCCCGCACAGCCCCTGAAGAGTTAAAATATGAAAGGAGGGATGACATTCAACAAAGAAATTAACTATCAAAATCTGTGAGGGGTGGGTGGGAATAAACTTTTTGCGGGTAATATATTGACATTATAAGATTTTTGTAAAATATAATAACAACAACTAATACAACAGCCCAATTTAAATATAAAGGGAACTATTTTGACTAGAGAAAGGTCAAAACTTGAAACCTATATTTCCCGAATCTGAATCTTAAATTTTATTTCCGATACAAATTTGAATCCTCAAATATAAAAAGTTTACTATTTTTATCTGAAATGAAAATATTTAAATAAAAAAAAAGTTGTTTAAGGCTTGAGGACACTGACAAATCATATTTTGTTTGTCATATATTTTACATCATAGACTAAACTTTTTTTTTAGTACAATTTGGTCACGTTTTTGTTGATATTGTAGCCCTCCTAGCTACACAAGTCAATTGCTTAAAATTGTTATTTGAAGTCAAGGGCTTCATAGTTATATTTGAGATGCTTTTTTGAAATTTTTATGAACCTTAAATTTTTCGAATATTAAAGGATTCGATGGATTTGAGGAATCAAAGATTAGACATCTTATCTCCAATTTTAACAGATATAAGAGTATGGATCGAGTGATGAAGCAAATATATGAAGATAGAGTGTTGTGGATCAAAAGGAAGGGGTAGGCCATGTTAGACATGGCTAAATGTTGTAGATGAATATGTGAAAAAGAGAAACATTATGAGTTTTAAGAATAAAAGAGCATGTAAGACTTGGTGTATGGATGTTATTGAAGTGAAGGGAGTATACATGGATAGGGAAGTGTGGAGAAAGTTAGTGAAGATGGATTAAGTATGGAGTTTATTTTTTTGAGCTATATGCACAGTTTCTTGCCTACCCCATGATGGCCTGTCTACAACCAAACACACCTGCTTGTTGGACTCACAATTACACAATAATGTAATTTTGTCTGTCTACAATAGCTTACGCAAACACAATCGTATGTAAGAACTGTTGGACCAACTTGTCGGAAGGAGATGAACGTTGTCCATCTCTTGCGTTTATGTAGTTGAGTTGGCTTGCGTTCAGCCAATAAAAAAAAATGGATATACTACTAAAATCTAATAATATGAAGTCATTTGGTCTATGGCATCAGCTCTTGTAAATGTAAATAAATGAATAGAGGATTTTCAATTAAAATGATATATATTTAACCATTTTAAAATATTTATTTTTTATTTGAAAACGTTAATATGAATATGACTTTTATAGACATCTTTGCTGTTTCTTTCTATTGGTTGAAATTATGTCTTGCAACTTTTCATTGTGGACATTCTATTTTGTGTTTAAGAGAAGCGTAATTACAAGTGTGTTTGCGATTGCGTAGTTGCGAATCCGACAAGGGGGTATGTTGGTTGTAGATGGGCCATAAGAGAACAGCGTGATTAGATATGTGTGTGTGCTTAAAACATTCATACATTTATACGTCAAGTCATTTGATCTGCAGTTGTCAGTTTACATAGATGTTATAAATACATATTAAATACTACTAATAAAGTAAAATATACTCAATGTTGACAACCATACAAATAATTTTGTATTTTCTAAAAGTCACTTCTAACCAGACTTCTGCAAAGCAGGTTTTTTGAGTTTGAGTCGAATTTAAAACCGAAGAAAATATTATTCACGAATTTCGAATAATTATTGAATCATATCCTAGTTATATATGCTAAAATTATGACATTAAGAGTTCTTTCTATAAAATACAATAACATTAGATTCGTTTTGGACATTAGTTTTATAAGTTATCATGTTCAAACGTATGTTTTTCATATGTTCATGCAACAATAGTTCACCTTGTCAAAGTTAAGCAGTAAAAAGCACCATCTGTTGTGGTGATTATAAAATATTTCAATATATATCTTCAGTCCTCAAAGTTAACACATTTGTTATGTATAATAGGGTACATGAGGTGGTTATTGAGAAAAAGTTCTGTTTAATTTCTGGTTATTATGGTACTAATTAATACACATTTACTATATCTCAAAGAAATTATTATTTAAATTATATTAACATATTTTAGGCTCATTGGGATCTATGCAATGTCCTAAGACTCTATCGATTTTTTTAGTATGGTTTTATTCACGTTATCGAATTTAATCATGTAAATTCATATTGATATTATTGAAAATTCACAGAGCCTTAAAAATATCACTAAATAATTGAGTGCTTAGTTTACAGATCTACCGAACCTTAGTTTTTCCATGTAGCTTCGCAGGTGCATCAATGTATACTCTTGACAAGCCATCCCACCAAACCTCCAGACCATTAGGTAAATCCACTACAAACAGAAACAATATAATTATTATTACTTTGTAAGCTTCTCAAATTGTTGGTAAAGTAAAGAGGAGTAGGAAATCTATGATACTAGTTAGTGAAATAAATGTTAACATTCAATGAAAATAAATCCTTGTTAGTAAACATTTCAATTGACTTCATATTATTTAGGTTTATTATAACTTTTCATCATCATTATCTTCAAAAGTTTCCAGCCTGTGGGCGGGTCATTTAATAAAATGCCTCCATCTTCCTTTATCCTTCTACCATCTTTCTCCTCTCACCTGCACACTTTCAGTTATCTGCTCCTTACATCTCTTTCTTGGCCTCCCTGGTGATCCGTATCCTAAATACTTCATCTACATCATTCTCTTTGGCATTCTCTCCTTTTTTCATCCTCGTTATCACACCCGAGTTCCTAAGATAACTTAATTACTCTTCTCGATACTTATGGAAATGTTTCTACGCACTTACCAGGAAAATGCTGGCTATAAATTTCATAATAAAACACAACAAAACACATCACAGTAATCTTTAGGGTACATCCCTTCTATGGAAAAAGGAATTCAGTGTGTCATAAAATTACTGTGATGAGTTTTGATCTATTTTAAATATGAACTTTAGGGCCGGGATTTTTCGGCAAGTGTGTAAACCTTGTTCTTCTATCCTCTCTTCAACGTTTATTAAATACAACCATCTACAGTAGCTCCATGACTTCTTTGGTGCTGACTGACAGCTCACAGCTGACTTCTGACAGTCAACATTTAGGTATATATCTAAATTTTGACTATCAAAAGTGACAGCTGCTAAACACATGTCTTTGCAGATCATATGGTTCCGCGTAGGGATCCGTAATTTGGTCTGGTAACTTTTTAAAGCTGTCAACTGTCAGCTGTCAGTCAGCACCAAAGAAGCCATGGGGCTACTGTAGGGCCAGTCTTTTAACTGAAGGTACTTCATGGATTAAATAACCAAGTTATTATATTCATTAATTATGGTTATAGCCACATCATCATATTCATTAGATTGAAAACTTACACCTCGAAACATGAATCAAAAGAGGACCTTTGGCCTAGTACACCAATGCTCTTATCACTGAACTATTCAGAAATGATGATGATGAGGATGATACTTAACAACTGTATGATAAGACAGTGTAGAAACATTATACAATGATGTAATATTCCTTTTTTATATGAAGACACATTTAAAACGCACAAAACACAAATAAAGATATGTTACGGAACCCATGTAAAAAGTTTAGGAGGAAAAAGAAATGAAGAGTGAAGCGTGTTTGTTTCTATTTAGGCCTAACCGAACTATCCTTTCAGGTTGTCCTCCTTCACTATCAATTACTTTACACTATTGTACAGTGTTTCTACATTCTCTTAGTATACATTTCCAATCCATTAGGCACTAATTCATTTTATCATACTTAACATCTATAATAGCTTGGCTAGTTAATCCGCCATAATATGCACATCCGTACAGTCATCATTATACTAATGGCAGCATAAAGCCCTTGTGAGTTGAAGGTTGCTGCGTTATTTGATAGCTTATGATCTTAAATGATCGCTCACATGTAACAGACGATTTCAACACATCCATCCCTTAAACTATGATTGAAGAAAGACCCTTGGTATGGGACGATTCTTGGATACCTAAGTGGTTAGAGCATTGCCTTACTAAACC
The DNA here is from genome assembly GCA_902151425.1 of Timema shepardi. Lineage (NCBI taxonomy): Eukaryota > Metazoa > Arthropoda > Insecta > Phasmatodea > Timematidae > Timema > Timema shepardi. The sequence goes on along the minus strand of CABFVX010004333.1, from coordinate 48,790 downwards.
AAAGATCCCAGGTTTGGTTAACGTGTTCAGGTGTCATTTTTCAATTTACCAAGACTATCAAGGTATTTTATTTAAGATAATGATCTTGGGTTACGGTGGTCGACATAAAACCGAGGACGGTCATACCGATGAGGAAAATGGAGGAGGCGATGCGTACGGTGGCTCCATCCATGGTGAAGGGCATTTGGGTGATCTCCTGTCCGTTCACAGACACCTCCCTGTTCTGCCGGAGTTTTATGAACCTGTCTCCCAGTCTCACTGTCACAGCTTTGGTGCATGACGGGAAACTGGAGCTGGGCATGGAAGAAAACCCCATACTCTGTAACAGAACCAACCGGCAAAGATATATAATAATAATAATAATAATAATAATATTTAGCACCGCGTCTTACTACCCATTCGGGTTATACACTTTTAAGTACTAATTACGCTAATGGATTAGGAATTGGGAAGGTTAAATTAGAGGAAGTGAACCCGAATTTACGTGGAGGGAGAGTGGAAAACCATTTAAGAAAAACCAGCCCCAGTTCACCTGACCGAGATTCGAACCTCGATCTACCCGTCCTCAGCAGTCGAGCTTAACACGACAAGCGCGTTAGCCAACTACGCCACCGAGGCGGGTCAAAGATATATTGCTAAGATTGTATGCTTGACTTTGATTGTGAGGTCTGGGATTTCATTCCCAATGGGAGAGCATTGTTTTATGATTTGTCATAGTTTAATAGACAAATTCCAATATTTCATTAAAGGCTACACTCCTAGTCTTGCTTCCTTATATTAGAGAGTACTAAACGCCAACAAAATAAAACAAAAGTGTGTGAAGATGAAAAAAATTATAACGAAACATGTGAAACTTTTAAATAATGAAAAGTTAATTAATGACTAAAGAACATACCTTTTAACATTTATAAACTTGTGTCAGTTTTTGTTTGTTTCCTTTTAAGTAAGTTGCAAAAAGGAGAGTTTGCACCTCTTAATATCACCCTAAAACAAGCTATGTCCAGCCTGAGGCCCCCGAGTAGGTAATGTGTGACTCACTGGCTCAAATTGAAATGCTTCAAATTGCAAGGAAAAAATAAACAATAAATTAGGCTCTTGTTTCGGACATACTTGCTCGCTAACTTCCATGTAGTTTCCTGAATCATAAGTTTGATGTTACTTGTGTAATGTGTATGTATGCATGTATATATGTGTATGTGCTTACTATATTTGGCCATTATTATTAGTCAGTGTTCTGTCCATTCCTTTTTCTCAGTGAACTTAGACCTGCAATGCGCCCTGTCCTCTGCTGCCTTCATCTCTCAGAATTTTCTTATTTCCTTCAAGTTATCCAATATTTTAATCCTCCTTCTTCCTAAGTTCCTCTTTCCCTCAACCTTTCCTTCTATGATTCATGTAAAAGACAGTTTCCCCTTAGGATATGTCTGATCCAATTTGCTTTGTACTAAAGAATCACATCCAAATTGGCTCTTTTCTCACCCACTCTTCTTAGGAAGCCTTCATCTGTCACCCTGTCTGTCCACCAGATCTTCTCAAGTCTTCTCTATTATCATATTTCAAAGCTCTACAAGTATTTCTTTTCCATTTCCCTTAGAGTCCAAATTTTTGCTCCATCCAATGTAGCATTTCATCAGTTTCTTCCTCAACTTTGATTATAAGGTATTATAAATCTTATGGATGGCCCCCAGACAATTCCCCAAGAACTTACGTGGCCCTCAACCAGGAAAAGGTGCTTGCCCTAAAACAAATACTGATATGAAGTGAGAACCATAATTTTTCAAGAGACAATATTAAGGTTATTTGGAATAGAGTACTAGGGTAAATCATGCTTTAAATTACAAAGGAGGGCCAATACACTTACCTTAGTGATATGGGAGTAAAAATTGTTTGGATGAAACACTAAATAACACACAAACACATTTTTAAGGTCAATTTTTAACTGCCACAGACAGCTTTGTCTGGTCAAGAAAGTAGAATGATGATCTTGATTGGACTGCAAGGTCGACTGTCAACAGCTGATTGTTTTCATTAAGATTTCACTGTATAGATAGCAGCATTTGGATTATGTAGATAATTAGAGAAACCAAAATTTGTGTTATGTACTATATAATTATTATTGTTGTGACATTGGAAAAATGAAAATGTGTGTTGATAGGAAGGAAAGGAATTATCTAAGGTTGAGGTTAGGGGCCTGTCTAGATTTGATGATATATTGATGAGCAAGTTTTCATTTTCTTAGTTGTGAAGGGTTGCAAATATTTTGGTTGAAGAATTTAAGCACCTTGGTTGTATGACTTTCGGCGAGAGACAATATTGAAAGATGGAGAGTTAGTTATGAACAATTTAAATGTGGTGTATGTTGTAAAGACAAGTTGAACGACAACTAAGCACTGGTGTGATTTTTATCAAATACCTCTGATATGGCCCCGGCACAGGCAATATTTTCCGTCTCTATGCTGTAGTTATCTCCCTTCAGCAAGTAGTATGAACATTTCCCCATAAAGTTGTAGCGGCGACCGTCAAATGTAATGTAGTGAGGGTCCCCTATGGCTCCGCAGCGAGACCCACAATTCACTTGGGTACATACCCACTGTCCTTCTGTACACTTGCTGGGGAACATAACAAGAACATTACCAACCATGAAATCATAAATAAAACCACTAACAATCTATTTTTATGAGAAATCTGAAGATTTTGATCACATTCATGTTATATAATGTAATTTTTAACTTAGCAATATAAAGATGACACCAGAGTAATGATTTATTTATAAATTTCTGAACATTTAAAATTTGTGATTTTTTTTTTAATTCGTGGAAATGTATTTTCTTAAAAATGTCGCACTTCCAACATAACCATTTTTTGTAAAAATGAATATCCTATCTTAAATATGTTCCAAACAAACTGTTCATGATGATCTTTTTTTTTTTCATTACCATACCTTACTACCTGTTCAAGTTATAAATATATATATGATAATTACTTTAATAGGGTAGTGGTGAGAAAGGAAGCATTTTATAGGTGATCTACCAGCATTTGCATGGAAGGAGAGTGGGAAATCGTTTAGGGAAAACCACCCTCAGTAGACCCGACCGGTATTCAAACCTCAATCGCCCCGTCATCACCATGACAGTCCAACACGACGGCCTAGACCCTCTGGACACTGAAGCGGGTGACAAATATTTGAAGGCGAGTAAAAGTTTGTGAAGCTTCACACGGACTTATAAATTAATAATCTCACCAAGTGTTGCATTCTTTAGGGATGGTGTATCCAGGAGCAAACGTCTTCCCTCTCAACTGACAAGGACATTGCGTCTTGGGTATACACTTCTGTTCATGGAGGACTGTACCAGAGGGGCAATAGCAACCCTCCTCACACCTGTCAGAGCTGGGGGCGTGTTCTGCGCCAGACCCACACGTATCCTGACTGTTGGTCCCACATGACGAGTACACACGACCTCCAGTACATCTCATCGCTGGACACACGGGTAGAGAGACAGACCCTTATTGATGGTGAATTAATCGATTGGAAAAATAGCTTAACTAAACATGTTTCTTTTAGTCAACAACTCAAGTTTCCTTAGAAAAATTAGCTAAGCAGAACTAACCAAAACAAATCATCCTAGCAAATGAGATAACACCCACCTGCAGGTGTTGTTGAATTCCTCTATCACATCATGTTAATTAACTGACTAAGCCAACACTTGCTCAAAGTACAAAATCATGAGAGAGTTGAGGACCCGTTGGGGCATTGTATTCTTTAGTTTGTTTTTTTACATGAGCCGAAAGAATGTTGACTTTGTGTACATTCATTTCTTCAACATTCTTTCTTACACTTACTCTACCTCCATTACTGTTTGCAGCCTGTGTCCTGGATCAGTCTTTTTAATCAACTCATATCCTTTTCAACTACCGGCTGTCGTAGTTTGGTATGCCTTATAATCTATATTAAGACTAGAACAGGCACAGTCTCTGGCCGTCAATATATCAACATGAAAGGGTAAACCCACATTTCACCAATGATCAATTTTCGGCCATGCCGAGAATCAAACCCGGGACCTTTAGCTCATTAAATAGACACGCTACTGACTGAGTTAAGGTGTCGGACTCTTCAACATTCTCAAAATTCTCTATTACTCAATTTGGTGTTTAATGTGTAATATATATCATATTTATTTTAAAATGTAAAGCGCATGCATGCAAGTGAATTAAAATGCAATTTTTTCATAAGGGTGTATGTGAGCATACCTGACACATCTCATATGCACACTCATGACTGTAATACCAGTTAATGTTATTAATGGTGTACAGTTATAACGGGTTGATTGGTTGGGCCTAAGCGTTCGGTAGAATCTCAAACAATGGGTAAAAAAGGATAGTAAAATGTAGGGATGGAATGTTACACTTATATTTGCACATACAGTACATTTAAAATTATATATATTTAGTGAATATTATCAGAAATGATAAAGTATGGCTATCTATATATTTATCCTTCATAAGAACATAAAATAAATAAGATAAAATTGAAAAAAAGATAAAATTGGATGTAGAAATCATAAGCAAAAACTTGACAACAAACTCAGTTAAGTGAAAAATAACCTGCACATGGTAATCAAACTCAGAACTTCTGGCTTTGCGTGCTAATGCTTTATACCCGTACGCCAGCCTGATCCTTGTATCCATTTAGACTCAAACCACCAACAACTAGTGAAGGATGGTCCTGGATATGGGACTAACCAGGATGGACAAGTGGTATAGCATTAGCGTGCAAATCCAAAGGTTCTGGGTTCAATTATTGTGTCCAGGTTGTCATTTTCCATAAAAAAATGAATTTTATTTGGCAATCAGGACTGATCATGAGGATAACTGTAACATATCAGTTTGTGACACAAGTGAATTAATCGACAACAAACTATTAATGAGAATATTCCAATTAAGTACAAATAAGATTGTGCTCAATTTATTTGTCACACTATGTGTCAAAATGTATTTAGTTAATCAATATGTGTATTAAATTAGTTCGACACCCTAGCTCAGTCGGTAGCGTGTCTGTCTACTGAGATAAGGGTCCCGGGTTCTATTCCCGGTATGGTCGAAAATTTACCAATTATATTATTATTATTATTAGCACCGCGTCTTACTACCCATTCGGGTTATACGCACTTACGCTAATGTGTAATGGTAGGGTGATTGTGAGATGAAATGGAGGACCTACAGTTTAACGTGGAATCCGAACCACGGTGGAGGCCTGGCATTCCCCACATTCACAAGATGTCTTGTCAGAGGTGAAGGAAGGGTTTGGTAATCAGATAAATCTGTGCCGGGACCGAGGTTTGAACCCCGGCCGCCAGCACAGAAGTCTGACACCTTACCCCTAGACCGCCAAGTCACCCTACCACTGATGAAAATGTGGGTTTACCCTTTCACAGTGATAAATTAACGGCGGGGGACTGGGTGCTGTGCCTCTCCTAGTCTTAAGATAGATTATAAGGCATATGCAGCTACGACAGGCCTAGCCAACTGGTAGTGGAAAATATATTACTTGAATTAAAAACTGACCAGGCCACAAGCGGGAAACAATAACGGATGTAAGAAAAAAATAGTTGTGTATTAAATAAGTGTAAAGTCTGGCTACCCTGAAAGTCTTACTTATTGATGAACTACACCATAACCTTATCCTATAAGCTGTACCGTAGTGGAACATTGTAAAGTTAGCTCGCTATCATTCAGGGTAAACTAAGGGTACATGTATTAATTTAGGAATTCACTATAAAGTGAAACTAAATATATAAAAAGGGATATACTACTACTCACGACATGTTTCCTCATCCCTCCAGTGGATGACGGAGTGAACCCCGAGTCTATTACATTCACGAGCATACACGGCCAGCGAGTTGCAGGCGCAAGAGGTGCGATTCTCATCCTTACACGCGCAGTAATCCCACCGGCACGCTTGGTAGTAAAGGTCGGGTTTCAACACCTAAAATAAAACAACATTGCATCAAAAATTGCTTATAATTATCGATAATGTCCTGAGCAGTGTTTACCAAATTTCCGACATTTGCGTACCATTTTAGGTGTCATGGATTAACCAACATACTCCTTTCAAACACTTCATAAAAAAAAATCGAAATGAATACCTGCTATTTTTTAAAGTACTCTCTGTTTACACTAAAAGGTAGCATACTTATTTTGACGGATTAAGCTATGACCCTATATTATAAGTTATTAGGTATCTGTGAAGCTTTGATAACATGATTTCAATTTGAATTTTATACTATTCTATTCAATAACTCGTATCAAACCAAACTATAAAATAGAAATATGGGGTTTTAGGCCATTGCAAATTCCATAAAGTGCTTAAACTATGTTAATATATTTTTAATAACAACTATACTTGTGATTTTATAATAAAGGAAATTGATTAAACTAAATAAAAAGGGAAAATATACTATTAAGAGTAAATATGATGAAGAAAGCCCACCTATGGAAAGAGGAAACATGTGGGAAGAGTCCGATTCACAAAGGTGACATCTTCTTCTTTTCTTCTATTATATAGTAGAAGTAATCACATACACATTTTAACACACATATTATAATATTTCGGCATTGTTGCCTTTATTAAGGCCTTTTTTTAAGGTAACAATGCCGAAATATTATTCTATTTGTGTTAAATGTGTGACTACTTCTACTAAATAAGACAGAAGAAAGGAAGATGTCACCGTTGCATTAGATTCTTCCCACATTTTTCCTCTTTCCCTCGATAGGCTTTCTTCATCAAATTTACTCTTAGTAGTTTATTTCTCCTCTTTCTTTAGTTTTATCAATTTCCTTTACTATAAAATTATTTAGCCATTGGGCCACATCAATAAGCTGCACTTTTTCCCCAAAAAAACAGCCATTATAAAACCTTTGTAGTCAATAACCAAAATTTATTAAATTATGTCTTAAAATAAAGCTGTACAGTATGTAAATTATAACACAGAAAAAGTTAGTAAGACTTCTAGACATAAAAAGTGAATTTCTAATCATGTTGAAATTAATGAAAAACCTACCAACTTGCACGGTGCAAACGTTAGGTCTGTTAGCAGCTTGTCGCAGAATATATTAGCCTCATCTGTCACAGAACTACCACCGTCTGGACCAGCATTACAAGTATGTTCCTCTGATGGGGTAGTCAGGCAGCTTTCTGCACAAACATAAAGTATATATAAGTGTGTTGTATATTTACATGATAAATACTTTCAATATACTAATATAAAATATACATATTCCTTTGAATAAATAAAAACCTATATTTATAATAGCTATTACCACAAACTTATATTTTTTTAAATATATAAAAAAAGTGTTTGTAGTTTATTTATTCAATAATAATAATCTAAATTATATATAGATGATATATTGCCATTGGACTTCTCTATTCCCACGCTTTATATATATATATATATATATATATATGTGTGTGTGTGTTGTTTATGTTATAAAAACCAAACCCTCAGGCTCACCTTCCAAAGTCTTGACTTGCCAACTGTCAACAAACGTTAACAGCCTCTTGGGGATGGTACCACCCTTGGTCGTGAGGTCATTCTCCTCAGAGCCGTCAATACGTCCGCAGAGACCGGTGGTTCTGTTCCACATACTCTCCGACACAGACACAGAAACAAACTCCTACAGACATTCAACAACAAAATAAAAAATTATCAACTATAAACTGTATTATACGAAAACATGGACAGGGATAAGTGGCTTTATATGACATCGCTCAGTGAGTTATCGAGCTTAATTGTGAACTTTGAGGCAGTTTTCTAGTCAGTGTGTAGGCCTTACCATTCTATCCTCTTTTAAATGTTTGATTTATGTGCAATAAATATAATATATTTTATATATATAACAATATATTAAAGGTATGTGGTGTAATCATCATGGTAAAATACCTGATGGTTATTTATTGAAGATTTGGGTAGAGGAAATACAAAACTTTACGAAAAACAGATTCTAAAGACGAAAAATGTTTCAATAGTATAAAAAGAATACAATAAATGACCCAGTTACCAACCTTGCCATCCCATTTCACAGACACCCCTAGGCCGGTGAGAACCAACACAACGTAGTGAGCCACAAATTCCACACTAATGCCACTCAACTGAGCCGGAAGTGGTAACTTCCGAGTGCCTAATTGAAGGACAGGTATGCCGCCGTCTGAACGTAAACATAAACATAAACATATGATCGATACAAATCACACGGTTAAAGTATGTCATAATAAATATGGTAGAAACAAATGGTTGAAAGCACTTAAAATGCTCGAGTTATTTGAGATTATGGTCTGATGACTATTGTGGACACTGAAATACCCATCAACCTCAACTTTCAGGCCTTGACTGGAACTAGAAAATAGGTCTAAGACTTTTTAGTTAGGCATTAAACTGAAGGTAAATTTTATATAAGTAGGTATTCATTTATTGATTTTTTTTTTATTTGATAAAGAACAAATAAAAAATATAAAGATAAAAGCAGAATTCAAGCTTCTGAAATGAGATTTCTCAGAGAAGTACTAAAAACGCGACAAGAATGAATAGGATGAAAAATGAAAGGGTGAGAGGAATAGTTAAGGAGAAGCCAGTGCAGGACAGGATGGAGAAGGCGCGACTGAGGTGCTTGGTATGCCCATGTGAAGGAGAGTGGAGGAAGAGACACTAAAGATGAATAGAGGGCAGGAGGTCAAGAGTAAGACCATGGGACAGGCGGCTGAAAGGAGTTCAAAAGAGTGTGGAGGTGAGAGGAGATGTGGTGGGCAGAAAGGAGACATCGGAGCGGCTCATGTTCGAAACAGACCAGGCCGGTGGCTGTACAATGTTCATGATGATGATTATGATGATGAAAAAACAAAAATTAAAATTAATTGAACACTTACTTGTCAAAGTTAGAATGTATTCTTTGTCCTGGGCAAATATAATGATCTTCCTGTGGTCCTCTTGGTTTTGCAGGTTAATACTGAATGTGTTGTCTACATCGTCTCGTACTAGATTGTATGTACAATCACTCTGAAAACTAACGTGATAACAACCGTCAGTCTGATGTACATAATAGTTTATAGATGACCTTTTTTATTTTTTTTATTATTTCAGCTAACTCAACAAACACATAAATATAATAAATGTTATGGTGAACTGCACAGACTTTATTTATCTTTTATATAAATATGGAGACATTTACTAAAATGTGTAAGATTTGTGAAACAAAATCATATACATTGCTGCAGAAACACTCCACCAAAAAGCAAAATTAAATAATTTATATTTTTACAGAAACATTGATTAAAGAGTATACCTGGAGAAAATCGATTTTTTTTTTCCTTTTGGCCCTTCATTCAACTAACCTTAATTTTAGGGTTAGATATTTAATTCAAAAAAAAAACCCTTCGGAAAACCCTAGATATCAAGTTTCAGCCCAATTGGTATAATAGTTTCGGCTCTAGGCCGAGATACAGATACATAGAAAGATGGCGGTACGAAAACTATTTTTTTTTCAGTTTCAGAGGGTCATGAGAAGTGGATATTTATCAAAATCTAAAGTTCCATTTTTTTTTTAATAACCACAAAACTTCTCTCTCTCTGAGGGGTCGCAAGAAAGTAAAAGTTGTAATGGAATGCCTGTTAGTTTTAGACTATTTAATTTTGAGTAACTGCTAGGTTTTGATTGAGAATCAATCATTATTACCAAACTATTAAATGGTAATTAAATGCACATATAGCCTACAGTAGCACGCCAACTACCCATCTGATATGTGACAAACGTGGTTTGGATAGCGGAAAATTTGGATAGTTGGGTTAAGGAAAAACTAAACATTCTTATTCATGAAAAAAAAAGAATATTATTACACTATTATAATGATAACAGTAACTATTTTTTTTAAACAAATGAAACATAAAAAATGAATAAATGTAACCATAAATTGGATATTTAAGGACAGAAATAAGAACAAAGTGACCTGATGTTTTGGTTGTGGGGATTCAACTAATTGCCAAGTCAGTTAATCTAGATTCGGGTAATCTTTATTTTGCTATATTTTATTTAAAACTTTTTTTCTATCTGACTATATTTTTCATCCATTACTGTTTCCAACCTGCGGCAGTTTTTTATTCAAGCCATATATTTTCCCACTACCGGCTTGCTATGCCTGTCGTAGATTCATATGCCTTATAACCTATCTTAAAACTAGAACAGGCACAACACCCAGCCTCTGGCCGTCAATTTATCAACGTGAAAGGGTAAATCCATATTTTCATCAAGGATACATTTTCGACCATGCCGGGAATAGAACCTGCGACCCTTAACTCAATAGGCAGACCCACTACCGACTGAGCTAAGGTGTTGGATTTTAATCTTAGTACTATCAACAAAATTTCATGAGTGTTGTTCTGAATGTTTTAACAATATAATTGTGTAAAAATGTATTTCATAGATAGCCTGAAAAGTATGTTCACCTGATCACTTCCCCATCGAACGTCTTGTAGTGGTCTCTGTTCCAGGTATAACAGACTCCAGGCATTGGCCTCTTGTTTACCACAATCTGATTGAGGCTGTTGTCTTGATTCAAAAGCCCTAATATACCGTTGTTGCCATAAGAACTGGAATGCTCATTCCATGTGTCGATGAAGTCAGACCAACTCGAGTTGACCTGATGCACGGAACTACCTGAGAAACTCGTTGATGAGTTGGAGCTGTGGGATATTATCTGAGAGAGGCCTCCGATCGGGAGCATTTCTACGTCAGAGTCCACTGTTTAAGAGACATAAATACACATAAATTATTTGAAATAATTTTATCACACTTTAATTGTTATTGTTTGGTACCACCTTTTTTTTTTACCATGTCTTACTATCCATTCAAGTTATAAACTTGTTAAACAAATGTGTTAAGTATGAGGAAGGTTCAATTTAGAGTAAGTGTACCCCGTATTTGCACGGTGTAAAACCATTTAGGAAAAACCACCCATCCGTGATTTTAAACCTCTGATATACTTGCCGTTGACCGTCTAGTCTATGGCGAGAGTGATGCCTTAAATCATGCAGCCACTGAAGTGTGTTTGATACCTCCTGAATCAAAATTTGTAACTTGATTGTCAAACACCGATTCAAACAGTAAACAAGAACTATAACACACATCTCCTTATCATCTACAAAGACGGTCGGGGCACAGGTCCAAACCTATCAGTGAAGGATCTTTGGGAACTAACTGGAGAGCGCAAACAGTAGATATGAGTTATTTTATATCACGTGATCTCTATAAATATAATAATTTTGAGAAATACTTGCAATACAAGGTATACAGGATGAACTAATCAAAGAGATAATACCAGCATTTGCACAATATGGAAACCTCATATTTCTGGTAATAATATTAGAGCCTCATCCTCTCGTACAGAGTATGACTTGGCTAGAGATTGATAAGAACTACTTTTTTTTCTCTCAAACTTGAATCTTATAAAATATGATAAAAATAAAACGTTAACTCTCCTGCGTGATTTGTGTTCCTTCGATTATGATTTTGCCGGCATTGATTCTTAAGTTTCTATTGAGAGTAGAAATCAAACTAGATGATAAACATATTATGCTATAACTTCAATTCCCATTTCAGGTATTCAGGTTAAGAGTAAATTAATGATCTACTTGCGAGGATTGTCCCATAATTTTGTTGAGCTAGGTCACTAATAAGTAACCTACTTCGGTGGCCACCCGGTCCTAGGCGTCACTCTTGTGTTAAACTAGACAGCGGATGAAAGGGAGATTGGGATTCGAATCCCAGTCGGGTGTACTGAGAGGTTTTTTTCCCCATCCATAACCGTTTCCAGCCTGTGGCCTGAGTCAGTTTTTTATTAGAATCATATATTTTCCACTACCGGCTTGCTAGACCTGTTGTAGCTGCATATTGACTAGGACAGGCACAACATCCAATCTCCAGCTATTAATTTATCAATGTGAAAGGGTAAACCCACATTTCACCAATGGTAAATTTTTCGGGCATGCCGCCGGGAATCGAGCCCGGGACCCATATCTCAGTAGACATACACGCTACCGACTGAGCTAAGGTGTCGGATTGTACTGAGAGTGGTTTTTCCAAAATAGTTTTCTGTTATCCCTCAATGTAAATGTTGGTACACTTCCTTTAAATTCAATCTTTCTCATCCTGAACTCATTTGTATAATTAGTACATATGCATATAACCTGAAAAGTATTAAGCTGAGGGTCTAATAAAAAATACTAACAAGAATCATAATAGCACTAAAAAAATCAAATTCAAAATTTGAAAAAAATAAAATAAAAACGTTGGACTATTCTAAAGAGCTCAAGGCATTCAAAGAGTCAACAACTCCATCTCTAGAAATGGCGCACACAAATATGGGTTACAAGGTGTTCAGAATAGATTTTCTCAAGATGAAAAATGACACCTGGTCGACGTGGAGATCAAATCCAGGACTTTAAGTTTAGTGCACCAATACTCTTACTCACTGAGCTATCCAGGAGTCATCCCATACCCAGGGTAGTTCTTAACTCGTATTTTAAGGCAAAGTGTGTGATGGACATGAGAAAATTGTCAGCTACATGTGAGCAATATTTAGATGCGGCTATAATCGTTATAAGCCACTATAATTATAGTTAACGTATTCAAAGCAATTTTCTCTGTACATGAATATCTTTCAATTAATATTAACTGCTTTGGTTTTCACATGGTTTGGAGCGTCTATCCCTCGGATTAGAATGTATTTTCAAGGAGAGGGGGATTGGGGTGTAAAGAGGGTGTTTTTTCATCAATGGTTTCCCCAGCTTCCCTCGCCACAAATTCAGGAGAATTTTCTCTAAATCACACTTCCCTCATTCCTAGCTCGTTAGTGTAAAAATGTGGATAGCGTAAGTGTATAATAAGAAATGATGCACAGAAAATAAACTGAAATTTTACATTTTTAATTTATTTGTGAACTTTATTTTATTATTTAACTAATGGAATTCTATTGGCCTATTATATAGTATTAATGATGAAGCCAATAATCCACCTGTTGTAAATAATTACAACAGGATCAAACATGAGTAATAAGTTAATAAACTCAGCACTTTTACCCAGAGAGATACGACACTAACAACAACAATAATAAATATAACAGCGAATCCTTACTTAGAACACATTGTGGCACTGTCGGAGTGAACACCCCAGTGGAGTAGTGGCAAGTGTAAATAGCGGCAGGTGGCTGTTCAAACGTCATCCTGCTGGGGCACGATACGGAGCAAGTGAAGGTGTCGACGGAATCTGTGCAGCTGTATCCACCATTGAAGTTCAATTTACTGGGTGTGCATACATCTTTCACTGAAATAAGTGTTTGTTTTATTTCACTTTAATATATTACGTGCACTCACTTAAAGTCCAATTTTAATAGGTAGAATCATATGTGACAGCCTGAAAAGTTACTAGATCTACTTTCATGTATTCATACGTCAAGGCATGCGGTCTGCAGCTGTCACTTTTAATGGGTATTATAAATAACAATAAAATAACACTAATTATATAGTAAAATGTTATCAATGTTGACAGCCAAAAAGAAATGTATATTTTTTTAAAGTGTCTTCCTATCAAAATACTACTAGAGCACAGGTCTAACAACTTAGCTCAATTAGTAGCATGTCTGTCTACTGAGTTAAGGATACCGAGTTCAATTCTTGGAATGGCTAAAAAATTGATCATTAGTGAAATGTGAGTTTCCCCTTTCACAATGATGAATTAACAGCCAGGGACTGGATGCTGTGTGTGTTCTAGATTTAAGTTAGTTTATAAAGTTGTGCGGCTGATATAATCAGTCGATTCAGAAAGTGCACATTAAACACCTCAGATAAATGAGGGGGGAAAAAACCGGAGGAAAGGATTATTTTAGTACAACACTTATAAATTAACTAAACCTATGACAGCACTTCTAGCACTACATACACATAGTGCCCTAGCGCCAGAAATTGTATTTCCTAGGAAATGGGATAAAGCCATTCACGAATACTACAAGACTTTAGACTTTGTCAGGAATCGAACCAGGGCTCTCTATACTTGTACTAAATCTCTTGAAGGTTGATAGTGCGGTAACAATGGGAAGTTAAGACTTACAGTATTGACACTGAGCACCTCGGAACTCTTGAGGACATTGGCACACGTCGAGGGACAGGCAAACACCTCCATTCTCACAGGCCGGTTTGCAGACAGCTGAGTAATGTAACCAACACATTACAGTGTATTTCAAAAGTAAGCTTTCTTATATAATAGAAAAAGTGGTTTGGAATAGAGAAGTCAGATAACCATTCTTAAAAATGAAGGAATTGTTTACCGGCTCAATCACTTACCTGAAATAGCTGGTTGATAACTTCACAAATATACAATTCTAAACTGATATTTCAAAGGCACACCCTTTTTCTTTTTCAGGTGTAAAAACCAAAACCAGCAGCTTAGGTAAATAGGCAAAGAACTATACACTCCGTTTACCCTTAACGGTATGTCTTACCTTGGGAGATTACACTATGGCCCTATCTTATAAGGCTGTGCCATAGTGGAATTACGCAAGATTAGCTTGCTACCTTTGTTTTAAGCAAAGGGTACCTGGAGGAAAGATAGGAAACCACTCTAATGGAAAATATAAACTCGGAGTAACCGTAAAAGGTTAAACCTCAGACTGCTCAGTTAGAATCAAGTACATTTCCTATTTAAGCCCTTTATAATGATTTATTTAACAGAAGAAAAAAAAATTGCATATAATATTTGTTAATTACACGACATGATTGCTAGGATTGTGGGCACAGTACTACAACAACTACTTACGTATACAATCTGGGATCGAGACCCAGTCGGGTCTGGTTGGTACCCATATTCCATCCTTACAAATGGTGTTTGTCACTCCTGAACCATCCGGGAACCTGTGTCCCTCTGCACAAGAAATAGTGCAACTTCTAGAACAGAAAAATAAGTGGAAATTTTTTTAAACAAGAATGATCTTATAAAATTAGTGGAACATATATTTAAGTATTTATAAAGCAACAAAGCATGTTTCATTCAGATAGTTATTACATGAATTTGAAATAAAACGGATCTACAGAGATATAGAATCAGATTGAAAACTAGACTTCTTAGTTTGCCAGTGTAGTTGAATCTAAATAGTTTGAGGTTCTGTATATTTTTAGGTAAGGATGCACATAGCATATATCCTTTAACACAGCAGCGTTCTGCCCTATAATGATGACTTAGAATTAGAGATGGGTCAAATTCTATATTTCTTAAATCAGAATTTTAAATTTTCTTTTGAATTTCTAATTCAAATTCGAAACCTTTAAACTCTATACATTTTTAAAGTGAAAATATTTCAAATTGAATCTAAATGAAATGTATAGGCTTGGTGAGACTGATAAATGTTATTTTGGTTTGTCACGTCTACTATGTCATAAGCATTTTAACTATAAAATCAATTACATTAATACAAATGTCTCTTCTTTTTTCTTTTTTACTCTACCAACCCCACAAGTAAATGTAATACCAATTGCTTAAAATTGTTATACCAAGTCAAGGTCTTCATAGTAATTATTAAATTTGAGATAACTTTTTTAAGATATTTACGGATCATCGAATCTCTCGAATACCTTAGGATTCAAGGAATTTGAGGAATCGAGGATTTGGGTATTCCATCTCTACTTAAAATAAAATATTTAGGAGAATTTGACAATCCTTGTAAGACAACTTCCTGGATGGAAAGATTCAGAGGAAACGAAAATTCAAGAACTAATTAAAAAGAATGAATGATGCAAGGTTATGCAGTAAAACATTGGATTGTAAAAAAAAATCAGTAAACACTTAATTGAGTTTTAATATTCTAGCAACCCATACACATATTTATATTTATAAATTATATATATTTTAAATACTTTTTATAATTAAAAAAACATTTATCTTGAGATGACCGGCTATTTTGTCTAATCCAAATTTTCATTAATTCAAGATAGGCCAGGTTACGTTCAATTTGAACTATCAAGACTCAATTGCAGTGGTTTCCGACCTTTTCCATATTATGGAATCCCAGAAGCTAATGATAATTCGCCGCAGCCTCTCTAATCACCCTCACAATACGCGGTAAAATTAAAAATCTTCACACACACATATCTAGTGTTCAACATAACCCATTTCACATTAATAAAAGAAACAGAACGTATTTGGTCAGGGGGAAAAGAGCTGTTTAAGAAAATTGTGAGTAGTGATTTTTTTTATGTAAACAATAAAAAATAGCTTAAAAATATGGATGTGTTTCGAAGACACCCACAGGACTCTTTGTAGTCCCCTGGTTGGGACCTTCTGTTCTGCTGTATTATTTATTATAGATTATTATTATTAGCACCGCGTCTTACTACCCGTTCGGGTTGTACGCACTTATGCTAATGTGTAATGGTAGGGTGATTGTGAGATGAAATGGAGGACCTACAGTCTAACGTGGAATCCGAACCACGGTGGAGGCCTGGCATTCCTCACATTCACAAGATGTCTTGTCAGAGGTGAAGGAAGGGTTTGGTAATCAGTTAAATCTTTGCCGGGACCGAGGATTGAACCCTGGCCACCAGCATAGAAGTCTGACACCTTACCCTTAGACCGCCAGGTCACCTCTTTACTATAGAAAACTATGCCATTGTTACTAAAAAGCTCAAGATAAAAAAACAATTTAAATTATTTTGCCACCGCGTATTACTACCCGTTCGAGTTGAACGCCTATGTACTAATTATACCTATGTATTTGGGATGAGTAAGGTTGAATTTAGAGTAACTGTACCCACATTGTACATGGAGGGAGTGTGGAAAACAATTTTGGGGAAAAAAAAAAAGCTCTCAGTGCACTCAAACAGGAATCGAACCACAATCTCTCTGCCATCAGCATTATAAAGTATTGCAAGAGTGATACCTTAAATCACGCAGTCACGGAAGCAAGTGATTTAAAATTGAGTCAATTTCTAACTTAACATATATGACTAAACAACCTAAATTAAAACTTTAATTCATAAGATACTTTTTCGTCCCCTCTGCAGATGAATAAAGGAAGAATGTAAATTATTAGATTTTTTGTGAGCGAGGCTTACTTTTTCCTACAGCTCCTTCTGGAGTTTAAAGGTATCGGTGGGAAGTTGAGACAAGGTTTCTTCTCGTATTGGCACTGTGGGCCAGAGTAGTTATCAGGACAGTTGCACTGGTTGGGAGCCACACAGATCCCGTTGTTCTGACATGCTGGCAGACAGATGGCTGGAAGAACACCCTCACAAAGTCAAGATGATCAACAAGAATTGCTTACCGAGGAAGAATAAAGCGAAAACGTGAGTTAAGGTCCGTATTTTTAGTTTTTACAGTAACAAACTTTTTTTTTTGTCCAAAATAAATAAAATAATGCTCAAGTAGATATGTTAAGTTTAATTTTAAAATAGAGATGGGTCGAATATTATATTTCTTGGATATGAATCTTAAAAAGCCTACGGGTTCTGGGTTCAATTCCCGGCTGGTACCTTGAGAATTTTTACCCCGAAAGAGGAACTACCCCAACAATCACCAGGGTTTGGTTAATTGGGTTTAAGTGTTCCCACTGGTTCCACCCCCTCATACTATCACCATCATCTCCATCGAAAAGAAGTGCTATTAGTACATTTGAGCGTCCTGTGGGCAACGGTACATTAGTACTGGATAATCTTTTAGCAAACTGGAATATTAGTGATGACAATTGTTTAAAATTGTTATATCAAGTCATTATCATCATTATCATCGACTGTTTCCAACCTGTGGCCGGCTCATTTTAGTAGAATGCCTCCATCTTCTGCTATCCTTCCACCATGCTTCCTACTTTGATTGTGTTCTTTCTTCTCCTCTCACTTGCACACTTTCTGTCATCTGCTACTCCCATCTCTTTCTTAGCCTTCCCTGGGATCATTTTCCTACATTCTTCATCTCCATCATTCTCTTTGGCATCCTTATATTAAGTCATGGTTTTAATAATTGTATTCGAGATACTTTTTTGAGATTTGTATGAATTTCAAATCTCTTGGATAGCATAGAATTCTAGGGATTTGAGTACCCCATCTCTATTCTATGCTCAACTGTTCTTTAATATGTGTATGATATGAGCATCACAGAATTTTAGCAATCCCTTTTATTATTTTTTATTATTACCAGATCACCACCCCTTCAGGTTATACATATATATAATAATTATGTTAATTTGTTAAAGATGAGGAAGGTTGAATTTAGTGGAAGTGTACCCACTTTTTTTTGTGGAGGGAGTGTAGAAAACGATTTGAGAAAAAACCACTATGGGTGCAGCCGACTATTATTTAAGCCTTGATCTTCTCATCATTGGCAATCTAGTCTGTTGCGAGAGTGACGCCTTAGACCGTGCAGCCTACGAAGCTGGTTTGTATTAATTTAAAATGTTTCTGTTCACATGTCACTTTGCTCATTACTTATTCAGAAACGTTTGAAGTAAGTAGATGTAGAAAAATAAACTAAACATATCTACTAGAGATATTTTTTTTAATTTGTCCAAAAAATAATTGTTTTTGTGAAAAATGTAAAATTACTGATCTTAACTTGTGTCCCTGTCCATCTGCCTTAAGTTTTATGACAAACAATACTGATTAAATAAAGTTTAAAAAATAACTGTGTTAGTTTTAAAATATGGTACTTGATACTGGTGATAAGAGTGAATTGTCATAATTTTATTATTTGCTAAGGACCTTCCACATCTATTTGAATATAATTAAAGCTTGAATTCAAAATGGAGTGGTTTGGTGTTTGTATAAAGTGTATTCCCACTTCTCTTTTAGTTTGATAAAGTAAACCATGCCGAAATATTATTCAATTTGTGTTTAAATGTGTGTGTGCCTCTTTCTACTATAGAAGACAGAAGATTGGAAGAAGATGTCACCTTTGCCCATTGGATTTTTCCCCACATATTTACTCTTTCCCTGAACGGGCTTTCTTCATTAAATTTACACTTATTAGTTTATTTTTTATTTATTTTTATCAATTTCCATTATAAAATTATTTAGCCATCGGGTCACCCTATTTTTAAACATAAAGTTTGTAAAAGGTATAATAGCGATATTGTTTTTGAAGATATTGTACTACCACAATACATTTTCTTTTAGACTCACTAGTTGGGAAATCTACACCTTGGCTGAAGAGTTGTTGCTGATAAATAGATAAAATTGTATTATACCTGGATGGAATCTAGGGGCTTCAACTTTTAGTCAAGAGTCCAGTACTCAAATCTCTGTCAAGGTGTCATTTTTCAAATACAGCAAAATAGCTTGTCAGAGGATTTATAATGTTTCTGTCTTGCTTTTTATTTTAAGTATCTAATATATACTTTTTTTAGAAGAATTATTTTCCCCACTCAACTTATAACTGACTTATAATTAACTCTACCCATTGTGAATATCGTCAACCCTATGCAATTTAATATTGTACTAACGACAACCCAAAGAGTGACCCTGATTTGCTGGTGGCTGGGATTCAAGAATTATTCCTGGATAGATGAGTGGCAGAGCATTAGCACACTAAGCTAAGGGTTGCAGGTTTGATTCTCGTATTCAAGTGAAATTTTTCAACTAAATGTAATTTAATTGAAGAATGAACATAATCTAAGATAGCAACTAGCAATGAATATAAAGTAGCAATGACAGAACCTAAACTATTTTGGTCGTCGGATTAAACAACGTATATGACGCGTGAGAAACATGTTCTAGAAACTTACGTTCACAGTTGGGGATGGTCGCCCACTCTGTCCCTTCCATCTCCCACTCTCCCTCCTTACAGGTGAGGAAAAGCTGACTTCTGCTGTTGGGGAACTGGTAACCACGGAGACACATCACCAAGCATCCACTGACACAAACAACAACACGGTTAATGATGAATGACAAGCAATACTTCAACTATTTCAATGAGGCTTGTACAGGTATAAGCCGTTGTTGACTTGTCTCTCAAGTTACAAATAGCAGTGTGTACCAATCAATACCACAGTCACCTGTATCGGTGGTCGCATGGCCCCACGTATCACTATCATGTTGGACTGGCTCTCAACTGACAGGGAGATAGAGATCTAGGTTTGAATCATGGTCAAATGTACTAAGGTCGGTTTTGTCTAAATGGTTTTCCACTCTTCCTCTGTGTAAATGTAGGTACATTTCCTCTTAAATCCTATTGTCCTCATCCCTAGTTCATGGGCATAATTAAAGTATGGGTACAATCCTAACGAGTACTAGGACGTGGCGAAAAAAACAACAGTTCTAGACATGTTTTTATTGCAACTATTCTGTAATTTTACTATTAAATTGAAATTGAAAAACTTTAATAACATCTATAACTGCTTTGATAGCCAAAATTGTTTCTTAATATTGTGAAATTAATAATATAAGGAACGCACTTTGATGTTACATTTACTTATATTGATATGTATAACTTCTTTTAGTCAATTAAGTCAAGAGAGAAATTAAGAATAAATAACATGCAAGATGATTTATTTAGAGAAAGAAGTAATTCCTTCATGAATTATGAAGTCAATTAAAACAATTGTATTTTAAATAAATACAACAGCACCTCTAAAAGGTAATTAATATTGTGTTTTTACGTTAATTTATTCAGAGCAATTATTGATGTAGTTTTATCACCCCTTAATATATACCATATTTCTTCAATTCTAAGACACACTTTTTTTTCTCATTTAAACATATTTAAAAACAAGGTGCATCTTAAAATTGATGGCGTCATAGAATCACGATTACTTCTCGGCAAACACTCTTGATGGCTCAAAAGATTATATATTATGGGATAGTACAAGGATAAAGGCAGATCAAAAGAATCAGACTCTGATATTGATTCAGATGCAAATATTGACGGCTGAAAAAAATCAGATTGATATTGATTCAGAAGGAAGAGGTGAATAACACAGTTACTGATAAATAAGGTACTATTGTTTTTAGTAAATTTAATTCTGTGGTAAAAATATTTCTTAAACAAAGGGTATTTTAGAGTTTCATTTTTCTTTATTTTTCTTAGAATAAAAACTTTTTTTTCTATTGGTGGTTCTTAAAAATTAAGGTGTGTCTTACAATAAATGCAATCTTAGAATTGAATAAATACCGAAGTTCTCTTAAAAAACTGAGCTACGTATATTTCTGGAGGATGGTTTGTAAATGCTACCAAATAATAGCAACTTGATATGTATTAATATTAAACTTAACAAATCAAACACCTGTTATGGGCACATTGTATCTTGGTGTTGTTAGGAGTCACAGGTCTAGAATTGCAACCTAAAACAAATAGTACACATGGTGTATAATTTTTAATATGATTAAGTAAATAAATACAAAAACCCCTTAAAACTAGTGTATTTTTTATCTTATAGAAACTATACAAAAAATAGTAGCAAAACTATTAACGCATTGGCTTTTGCAATATTGAAGAATATATCCTATTCCTCAATCAATCAAATTGCAGACAGAGTTATCACATCTCCTCTTTTCACTGGACATGTTATCGTTTTTAAATGTAAAATAAATGTTGAGCAGATTATTTTTATTAATTGTGAAATCGGCTGGGTTCTGGACCAGCGATAGTGCCAAGAGAAAACAAAAAATTCACTGATTGTATATTGTATAGGATTATATTAACCTTTTATTTGTCTGATTCAAAATTGGCACAAAAGTAAATTGGTTATTTTCTGAACATACTAAAGTGTAAAGTGTAAAGTGTTTGACAGAGCTTAAAAACATTTATGTTTTCAGAGTGGTTGATGGACAAAATATAGAAAACCATACTCAGCTAAAGCCATAAAGGTAATTCTAACAGTCCAATTTAATTTCAAGAACATTTCATGTGGATGATCTTACAATTTTTAAGAAAATTGCAAAAAGGGAAATATACCCTAGAGCATCAACTATGTTTTTTTTATATACATCATGTGAACATTTTTTTAAGTTCTATGCCCATTTAAACTCACTCTTCATCCTAACTCCTTGTTCGTACTATATCATAATATTTCTGTACCAATTTGAAAAATTGTCCTCTTTTTTCCCCCCCAAAATATGGTAGCCCTGGCTGCAGGGGATGTGGGGGCAACATTTACAAATGTCCTCAAGTTTTATATTAATCTTAGTGGGCTGAATTTTTTTTCAAAAATTGAAAATAGCAGATAGATCGATACTTATTGATTTTTTTAAAAAGATTGCAAATCAAGGGTTCATAAACATTCTCAAAAGTTGTAGAATTCTGACATAAACACAAAATTTGGTCTTTGTGGTAAATATGTTTGTTTTTATTCGCTACCTGTGGTAGAAATAATAAAATTTCAATCTCACTTGTAAGTTACATATAGTTGATATTAATTTAATTCTCAATCACTAAGTGTTTCCTTGTCTGAAATATATTTAGCGGCAGGAAAACGTGTAGATACCTAATCCTTGCTGTTAAATGCCACATCCTGCTGGCAAATAAATGATAGTGTTTCTTTGAGACAGAGGAAAACTGCAATCAACACTTGCAGGACACACCATGGTTTTGCTGACAAAGATAAGTTCTCAGCCATAAAAAAAACCAACCAACAATTAAAATCATTTTGTTACATGTTACATAATTAAAATCTATATGCATACACTTGCCATCTGTTACCACTTTTATCTATGTACTTGTATAAGTAGTTTTAATTCTATTCAGTTTTATCTACTTTATTTTTAGACTCTTGGGGAAATAATTACTTCGATGAACAAATGAAATAAATTATCTATTTCTATGTTTAGGTCAGTGCAGTTTTAATATTTGTTGTCACGCGAAAGCCTTACATCCTGCATGGGGGATAAATTTAGAGATAACGTTTAAGGATGTCCCTAGTCTTTGTGAACTAGTTTAAAAACAATATTTATTTGTGTGGAAACTAATGTGTTAGCCAGTTTAACAATTCAATATTATAAAAGAAATATTCTGATTGATGTACAACTAACAACATTTGTATTACAATTTAAGACTTTGGCAGTAAACCTTCAATAAATAATTTTAAAGTTGTGTACTTTTCTAATGGGAAAATAATGTGATATAGCCAACCATGTTTGTTTTAGAAATAGGATTTGATAACAACACATTGCTGTCTAACAAATATTATTATTTGGTATGTGTCTTGTCTTATGAAAGATCCGTTCCTTTTGTCAGGGAACTTAGATCACCAATGCACCCTGCCCTATTCTCTGCTTCCTCCTAAAATTATCTTCTTTCCCTTAATTCATATAATATTTGAATCCTCCTCCTTCCTTCTATGAGGTTGCAAAGAAGACAGTTCTTCCAAAGGATGTGTCTGATCCAGTTTGCTTTGCATCAAAGAATCACATCCAAAATGGTTCTCTTCTCACCCACTCTTCTTAGGATTTGTTCATTTGTCACCCTGTCTGTTCACCTGTTCCCAAATCTTCTCCAGCACCACATTTCAAAGCTATCCACGTATTTCTTTTCCATCTTCCTAAGAGTCAAATTCTGCTCCATACAGTGCGATGCTCCAAATGTAGCATTTCATCAGTTTCTTCCTCAGTTCTAAACTCAACTCAACAAGTTTAAAAAATAAATAATCTCCGGCAGGGATAACTAATAGTATTTTTCGAGTCATATAACTTTTTATACAAAAAGAAGAAATCTCTCCTTTTTCCCTAGTGACTAGGCACCCTGGGTGAAATTGACTAATGATAAGCCATGCGGTATGTTTGAGTCTTTTACTCAATTCGCACAAGATCTGATAGGCTAAGAAGTACATTTTGTCAGTAATGTTTATATAGTTAGGAACTGGCAGTTAATTTGTTTTCCTTCCCTGTGGGGGTCACTAAGATGACAAAACAGAGTCGCCCGCCTCACTGACAGCAGGGGGAAACAAAGAGGCTTCTGGTACCTTGCTCACATTTGGAATTTGTCATCTTCCCGTTGGCACAAATTAAAACAAGATTAAATAAGTAGGGATGTAATGACCAGTAAGATGCTGCCCAACCAAAGTGATAAGTGGGGTTTGGCCGAATTAAACAGTCACTCTAGTTTAAAATGTAGCAATACTCGTGTTCAAAATGTAGACGCTTTCATATGTGAGAACTTTCCAAATGTTGCGGCAATCTTTTTTTCAAGTCTAGTAGGAGTCGTGTAAATTATAATGTATTTAATAATGTGTAATATTTTAAGTGTGTAGTTCTTAATTTATGAAATCAATGGTCCAAACTTTTACATTATATTAAATAGCTAGAAAAAACCAATACAATAAAAGTTTGGTTGGTTAATATATACTCTATATGACCACTATTTCAAAAGTCAGTTATGGCATTAAAAAATGAACATAGAAAAAACTAGCGAACGTACAACTAATATGGAGAATTAATTATTCGGGATGATTAAACAAAGAAGAAAATTTGAATATTTAAAGAATATCTTGTGGGGAAGAACTAGTAAAGTTAGTGGTGCCTGTACTACTAGATCAAATTTTGTTTTTATTCCAGTATTGCCATGAATTATCGTACACCTACTTCTTAGTAGCAGAATCAAAGATCATAGTTATTATTTCTAAGACAAAGAAAATTTGACAGTACATTTAAAACATAGACAGAAGATATTTTTATGTCTGCTATGTATTCTGACCTTTGATTGGCTAGACTAGAGCCTCTTCTTGCATTCTCATTGGCTAATATGTCCAGTTTCAAGGCCTGTTTATGCTAAACTCTGTGCATAAAGCATAAAAAATTAAAGTTAAATAAGCTATTGACTATTCATTATGTATCAATATGAGTGCTATCAGTGAAAATGATGTGTTTAAACTTATTTTGCGCCTTGTGCTATTCATTATTTAGTTATGCAAGAATATAAACCCAGCCTTACCCACACATATATACAAGAAAATAACTTATGTAGTAATCTCTTTTTTTATTGACCAGCTGAAAAAATAAATAGATTAAATTTAAAATCAGTATGTAGTTTATTTTTAACAACCTCCTTTGAACTGGGCTCCATCCTGCTCAGCGCTATCGTACGAGTTCTGTGTCTTGACGCCTCCCCCCTCATGTGACGAGTAAGTATCTCTCGAGGAGGTCTTGCGGAATGAAGTGTCGGTGCCACCACTGAACACCCTCTTCTCTTCCGTCTTGGTGTGTCTTCTAGAACTACAATCACCCAGGTGTGACGCATCATTATGACAGTTTGAACGTTAATTAGTAGATATAAAACTATCACTTATTTCACATTTTAATGAATGTCATAACCCGCTTCAGTGACTGAATGATCTAAGGGGTCACTCTCATGTTAGAGTGACCTGCTATATTAGGGAGATCAAGGTTCTAATCCTGGTCGAGTCTACCAAGGGTGCTCTTTCCTAAATGGGTTTCTACCAACCTTCCACGCAAATGCGGGTATGTTAGCTAAAAAATGTTTCCTTCCTCATCCTTACCTTATTAGAATTATTTTCATATATCTATTGTTGCCTCCCTCTTATCGTAAGCCTAATCTGTCAGGATAGCTTGCAGGGAAGGGTAGGGACAGCAGAAAGATAGATGGCTGGGTTCGAAATGTTACTGGAGGCTCCGTTTTGTGGGTTTAATTGTAGCACAAAAATGTGACAAGGTGTTAAAACAAAATGCCTAAGAACTTGACATATGCACTCGTGAGAGAACTGGCTTTGTGAGGAATACTTAACTACTGGCTCGACTGACACTGCTCGTGACAACCTTACAGACTCACACCTGGTGCCCTGGGCACAGCGGCTGCCCTCACGCTCAAGTACCCAATTACCCGGTGTTCTTGTACATATGATCTGATGATGACAGGAAGAGTAACTGCTTCCCACAGGATATTAATGTATCCGCCCCGATAATAATAAATCAAATACTTTTATAGTACAATCCATCCTAGTTATTCTCAAAAGGGGGCAAAGTTATGAGTTGTCGGAATTCTTTCTTAATGTTTACTAATTCATTACAACAAGTTTGCATGGCCAGTCATTTCAGTCATGATATTTTAACAGTGTTATGTTGATTTAAATGAATATCCCAATCTAGCTCAGGGTTGCTACACTATATATATGAAAGTTTCAGTGTTTATGACAATGGAATGTGAGTTTCCCCGACTTATTTTCTTTATCAAACTTGTCTACAGAATGTCAATGAACAGGCATTCATAATTTACTTTGTAATTTAAGCAATATGTATTATTAATGTAAGTAAAATCTAAGGTGAGAGGAAACAATTTATTAATGGATTTTCAAAGAAAAAGATGGCATCAAATGTTTGTATTTAATAAATATTGAATAGAGGATTGAAGGGTGAGGTCTAAACATTTACCAGAAAAATGTAGGTCTTAAAGCTGACAACTAGAATAAAACAAAACACATACAAGTAATTTTCAGGGCATGCAAGTATCCTTTCTTCAGCAGAAGAGAGTAGAAAAATAGACCAATCAGTTACTGTTATGTGTTTGATTTGTGAACTTTGTTCTGAAACCTTAACTCAATCTGTAGCATGTCTGCCCGCTGAGCTACTGGGTTCGATTCTCTGGTGTGGTCTAAAAATTAATCATATTTTGAATGTGAGTTTCCTTTTTCACAATGATGAAGCCACCTAGGGTATTTTACACCCCCGATACCCTCCCCCACTGGGTCAGCGATATATCTGGCAGAGGCGAGCATCCCCCTATCCACCACCTGGGGAGGAACCGGTCGTCGTAGGTTGGTTGTATCTGCTCTAGATTTAAGTTAGTTTATAGCTCATGTGAGTCATATTGGTCAGTTCAGAAAGTGCAAGTTACAATACCTAAAATAATGAATAAATAATAATAAATAAATAAATATAAAAATTGTGTCAAGATTTACGTTTTTCTGTTAGGTGTGTCGGCCTTGCCCTTCTACCGAGACTCTTTCAGTGTTTATTGAATTCACTTTCAAAAATTAATGTATAATGGAGTAACAAGGTGAGATTATAAATATATCTAATTAGACAGTGAACTGAATGGAGTTGAGAAATACTCACCTTTTTACACCCGCTGATGTTTTTGTGCCTTGACGAGCATATAGCTTGTTCCCTAAGTGTCCACGCATTTCCAGTAACGAGTCATCCGATTGTCTGTAAGAGTAATACAAACTCCAGTTTGACTCGTTTTATTGTACATTTAGCGTGATTGTGTATTTTCTGCAGTTAAAATTAGGGAGAGTGTTGGGGGTTGTAGAGGGTGGTTAAATTCCCCTAAAAAATAGCAAGGTATATAAAACACGGAAGAGATTGACTACAACAGTGATCCCACCTCCTTTGATCACATAAACTCATGATTGCCAACTATTATATATATTTCCAGTATTTTAAGAGGGAGGGTTTGGCCCATTTGACTGTGACCTGTGAGACTGGAGTTTGAATCTAATAAGCTGAACAGAGAAATATTTAGCCTTTCTCAATATGGTGGCCAGGTGAGTTCTGGTTTGTTTTCTTAAATGTTCCTTCTCCTTCCACTCGCGCCCCC
>CABFVX010004333.1:0-19655 GCA_902151425.1 Timema shepardi | reverse complement strand
GGGGGGGGGCTCATTTAAATAAAATGCTTTTTTTTTCTTTCATTTATTCGAGGTACTTTTTTTAACCAAATGATTATATCAGCACACGACTTATAAACTAACTTAAATCTAGAACATACACAACATCCAGTCCCCGGTCATTCGCTCATCACTGTGAAAGGGGAAACCCCTCATTTCACCAATGATACCTTTTTTTCGACCATGCCAGGAATTGAACCCAGGACACTTCGCTCAGTAGATAAATACACTTCCGACTGAGCTAAGGTGTCGGACTAGTTCAGTTATAACTTAATCACCATTCTATGCAATTGAACCAAAAGAGATAGCACAGGCTTTTAATATGCTCCAGCAAAGATTTATCTGATTACCAAACCCTTCCTTCACCTCTGACAAGACATCTTGTGAATGTGAGGAATGCCAGGCCTCCACCGTGGTTCGGATTCCATGTTAAACTGTAGGTCCTTCATTTCATCTCACAATCACCCTACTATTACACATTAGCGTAAGTGCGTACAACCCGAACGGGTAGTAAGACGCGGTGCTAATAATATTAATAGTTTAATATGCTAACAAATGAATCAAGTTATATAGTTTATTAAGGAGAAGCACAATCGTGTTTAAAATTCGCACAAGTTGGCGCATAGACAAAAATAGTCTTGTTTGATTTTATGGAGACAGGCAGGTCGAGGTTTAAATCTCGTTCGTGTGTACTGAACAAGTTTTTCCATAATTAACTACTCTTCCTCCACACAAATTGAGGTACACTCCCTCAATATTCTAACTTCATGATCCTCTCTTAATAGTGTAAATATGTGGATAGTCAGGTTGGGTGATAAGATGGAAACAGTATTTAAGCTCCTTTAGCAGTGATTAATTAAAAATACATGTTTTAGAATGTTAAGTGTGATAATTATTGTCCTCGCTATCTATGGTATTCTACGGATACCACAATCCCGCATGTAGATACCTCTTTAATATGAAGACAGTTAATCAAGTTCTAAATTTCCAGTAATTTTTGGCTGACTAAATAAATATTTTAATCTTTGATCAAAGCTATGAGCTTTTTTTTTTTGTAAATCTTTTTTTTACAGATAGCCCTGATTTACTGATAAAATGAAATAATATTCAAGTAGAATCTTATAAAATTATAACAGTAGAATAGTTCTAATTATATATGATAAACAAAAACAAATAAAGGGATTTTCCATAATAGGATATTTCTAAGGAAAAAATCTTTATTAATTACCTGTGTTTGTCCTTCATATTGAGCCTTCCTTTTACACATTCCTATTTATTTGATCTAACCATCTTTAGCAATTTCCTTTCGATCTCATTTGTTACTCTGGTTTCTGTTTTAGAAAATTGTGTTGCGCATCTACGGAATCATTGCTTTCACTCTTGTTTACAGAGTAGTTATTGTTACTAAAAAAATAAGATTCCTTTTAGGAAAAGGTATATGTAAAAAATATAATCAATGAAAACATTAATGGAAACTTGAGGCCAATCCCTTGTATTTATCATATTATGAATATTCTTACGTTTATTTACTCTACTAATCGTAGAGTACTTACATCTCTACTTAGAGTTGTCATTATTTTCTTAACACTAAATTT
Organism: Timema shepardi; assembly: GCA_902151425.1. Classification (NCBI taxonomy): domain Eukaryota; kingdom Metazoa; phylum Arthropoda; class Insecta; order Phasmatodea; family Timematidae; genus Timema; species Timema shepardi. The sequence goes on along the minus strand of CABFVX010004333.1, from coordinate 18,042 downwards.
TCTGTTTTTTCAAGGTTTCACATTTTTCCAGTCAGATTAGAATGAAGAAAAGAGTAGTAAAATTTAATTTTCCAACAAACTAAGAGTGAAGTTATGTAAATTATGTTTAAAACATGATTATCTAAGATTGTTTGAGAAATACATCTTCTGTCACTTCACAGCACTTGTTTAAGGGGTAATAAGATCTCTTTGAATCAACGTGCTTAGTTCTTCCATTCATATTTCCATCCTTCCAAAGACCTACTATTTGAATACATCAGTCAAATGTACCAAATTAACCCAAATTCCAGTTATCATATTCTGAAAATTGAAAAATGACACCTGGACATGGGAATCGAACACGGGACCTTTGGCTTGCTACGCCAATGCCTTAACCACTGATCTATCTAAGAATCGTCCCGTGCCCAGGGTCATTCTTCACTTATATTTTAAGGCAGAGTCTGTGATGGACGTGCGGAAATCGTCGGCTACAAATGTGTGAATTATTAAGATCATGAGCTATCAGTTATAATAATTGTACAAATGGCTGCAATAAGCCAATTGCCGAGTCGAAGGTAGCTGTGTTATCTGATAGCTCGTGATCTTAATTAATCACATATTTGTAGCCGACGATTTCCGCACGACCATCACAGACTCTGCCTTAAAATATGAGTGAAGAATGACCTTGGATACAGGATGACTCCTGGATAGCTCAGTGGTTAGAGCATTGACATACTAATACAAAGGTCTCAGGTTCGATTCCCATGTCCAGGTGTCATTTTTCAATCTTCAGAATATGATATCTAGATGGAGTAATAATCCTCACTAAAATGCATAAATAATATCTTTGGCTATTTGATTCATCAAAATTTCAGTGTTTTACTTGATTTTGAAAAATTACCTGGTTTTTTTTCTGAGTGTGTGTCAATCCTGCTAATACACATGTACCTGTAATTTATCAATGAATAAAAATAAAACCTGGATACAGGAATTGAACCTAGGATCTTCAGATTATTCACAGTTTTAAAGATTGTTAGGTATTTGTTTTACTAATAGAAGTTGTAATATTTGGTCGTTCACATAGTACAAAATTAACTTAAGCTGCTGTTTGTCAGTGACCTGGTGGTCTAGGGGTAAGGTGTCAGACCTCTGTGTTGGGGCCCGGGGTTCAATCCTCGGTCTTGGCACAGATTTATCTGATTACCAAACCCTTCCTTCACCTCTGACAAGACATCTTGTGAATGTGTGGAATGCCAGGCCTCCACCGTGGTTCGGATTCCACGTTAAACTGTAGGTCCTCCATTTCATCTCACAATCACCCTACCATTACACATTAGCGTAAGTGCGTATAACCCGAACGGGTAGTAAGACGCGGTGCTAATAATAATAATAATAACTTAAGCTGAGTGCAGTACTGAATAAGTAGGCACAGAAAAAAAAAGTGGTCCCCGTGTACAGGGCATAAGTACGTAGGTGTAAAATGTTTTAACAATAAAAGTAGTAAATAGGCCTATTTATTTCAAAAATGCATCTAAAATACTTTTAAAATTATTTAGTGATACAATAATAAGTCAAATGCGTTATTATTTACAGATGCTTTAAGACATTCAGCCCTGTTAAGTGTGTTGTTAAATTAGATGTTGTTTCCTTCCTTTATTTCCATGAATATATTTATGTACCCTGTAACATTTAATTAACATTCAAACCGCAAGGAGAAGTATTACTTATCTCACAGGTTGACCACATCCTCCGCGAAACTGCGGTACATCATTCCCTCGTCCTGCTACATCATTATCAGCCTTGTCCCGGAATTAAGTACATAGTTTACGTAATAAAGTGAACCGATCATTACTTCCATTTCAATACTATCAGTCTTGTAATTATTTGTTTTATTTGTAAAAATGCATTCACATTAAACAAGTTCTCCACGTATGTTTTAACTAAGGATATAGCCTTTGAATCTACAAGAATTCTTCTTTCCTTTACTCATCATCATCAACTGATTCCGACCTGTGGCTGAATCAGTTTAGTGTAGTGCCTCCATCTTACTCTTTCCTCACACCATTTTTCTCCTATCACTTACACACGTTCTATTATCCGCTCCTTCCTTCTATTGCAGTATTTTTTCCTACATACTTTACCTACAACGTTCTTTTTGGTATTTTATCCATTATCATCCTCATTAACCTGTTCTATCTCTCAAATACAACAGTTGGTAGATCAGACCCAACAAAATTTTGAGACGAACTTAACCAAAAATGAATACCATTCACTATAACAAATGGTGTTTTTTTTAACATTTGTTTACTTTTATTTTTTATATTATTAGTATGTATATAATTTTTTCCAAGCAGCCTTGTGTTTGGAGTTTGTCAGACTATTTAAAGGTATAGCATACCTTTTCTCAGCATTTGTATAGAAACAACCCGCATCGAGAGACCTGCAGAAAAATATCAGAGAGCTCGTCTAGTTTGGTTTGCCACTGATAAGAAAGCAGGGTTTGAATCTCGGTCATGTGTGTTTAGTGTGGGCTTTCCTATTTTATATAGTTTCCCACTCTCCTTTAACATGAATGTGGGTATGTTTCTTCTAAATTATGCCTTCATCCATTAACCATTAGTAAAGTTAAATATGAATAACATAAATGGGTAGTAAGACATTAGTGAACAAAAAAGATTTCTGAACTAGAAAACATTTTGCAATGTGAATAGATCGAAACCCATTGATAAATAGGCGGGCTAAAGTGTTGCTGATAGCTGATTCTATGGTAGTTCATAAGTGTGTACGAAGCTTAAAAACTTCTGAAACAAATGTCTACTTAGACTTTGTTTCAAAAAAATTCTTAGTTTTGCCAATAAAGATAATGAGTGCTAAAATACTCCATTTATAATCAATTAATCTTCATTGTGAGCTGTTATGTACATTACAAATTAATATTAAAACGGAAATAAACTGAAGTAATTGAATAATTTGTTGTGATATCTTAATTTATCATATTAAAACAAAATACTACAAACAATTATGTAATAAAACAACTCCGTGTAATTTTAGTGCATTAAATAAACACAAATATAATTTTTTTTTCTATCATAAAACAGCTATCAGACTTCAATTTGGCTTCGAGAATATTTCATATATTTAATTCGATTTTGCTTCAAAAAAAAAAAAGTGGACTTTGCACTTTTCTAATAGACTTTAGAGGTAGACTCCAGGTAGAGGATCAGCCATGGTAAGTTTGATTTTTGTGATTTTATTTATAGCTCTCGAGATAGCCTGGTGACATGGATTGTCACTCTTCAAAAGTGCTTCTACTAAATCAATCCTTTCAATATATTCCACACAACAGGTATGGGACATAATGACTAAAACACTAGAGAGCAATTGTATAAACTTTAATAAACATTAACATAAAATCATTTCATACATAAATCAAATATCAAAGTCAAAATAATATTTTAAAAAAACATGCACACAATTGAAAAAGTGACATGCACTAAAATACATACAAATGATGCTGACAATAGTTAAAATACAATGTAAGTAAAATTTATTGAATAAATAAGTAATGTTTCTACTTAAAAAAAACTTATTAAATGAGACTATTTAACAGAGACAATCTAATTAAAAACCAATAATTTAATTGTGATGAATGTGAGACTGTACAAAGTGATGTACAATTCGATTAAGATAGGAAGGACATTTTTAGACATTTATAAACGTTACTACTGGTAACAATTTTCATATATTTGTATGTAAAGTTTGGTAATTTGAAGCATCATTTTTTATTTACAGTATAAATACCTAACAAAATAATACTAATAATATCGTAAAATGTTATCAACGCTGCCCCAAAAGACTATGTAGGTATTTTCTAAAACAGTACTACCAACGTACCCCTTCTGGCTAAACATAAAAAAATACTGCTATCCGTAAAATATAAACAAATTGTAGCACATATTTAGCGGTAGATAGATTTAGCAGGATAGAATGGAGGAGGAGAAGATACCAAAGAAGATGCTGGATATTGAAATGGGGGGCCAAGAGGAATACAAAGGGACATATGGCTGAAGGGAGTAGAGAGAAGTGTGGAGAAGAGAGTATGGTGCTAGGTCACGGTGGAGGAGGAGAAGTGGTGAAGAGAAAGGAGATGTTGTAAAGGCCTCTGTTTCCAAACAGACCTGGCCGGTGGCTGGAAATTATTCATCACTATGAGATTGTGAATGAAGTCAACCTGAAAGGAGAGTTAGGCTAGGCATAGATAGCAACAAACAAACAAACTTATCTCTTCATTTCTTCTGACTCATTCAACATTTCCTACTTCTTCAAACTTCCACAGTTGCACATTGTTTTGAATTTTTATAAATATTCCTTTTTCAGAGAAAAATAAATAAATTATGTATGTATGTATGTATGTATGTATGTTAATATTTATGTGTCTCTTTCTATGAAGAAGGAATAATGCTAAAAAAATCTTTAAAAAAAGTGTAACTGCGAAGATGTTGGAAGTGTAAAAACGTTGGAAGTGTGAAGATGTTGGACGTGTGAAAAGTGTGTTTTGTTCCCATCTAAATCTAACCTTCACTATCACTTACTTTAAACTATTGTACAGTGTTTCTAAGCCATCCTAGCCATTAAACAGTATTTCATTTTATTAACTATTATTTAAGTTAAAAACCTTCCCGATAAGAATTTGTCTTTACTATGAAATAAATAAATTAGCAATAACCATCCCACAAATGTTTCTACCCATCGGCAAGCACATGCGTCAGACAACTCCACAGAACAGTGAAAACAACAACAAAAATACATCTAATACTGTAATGATGCATCGCACTTATACACATATCATCCATGACTCTTTAAGTGTAGGGGTGTACTATGAAGTTTCAAAACAATGACTTCACTAAGAAACAAATATCTGCTTCGACTTCACTTAAAAAAAAAGTCTTGCTTAGACAAATATGAAGCTTCGCAAATAAAAATATTGACAGATGAAATAATCAATTCATTGTAAATTTTTGCCATTCAAAGCTGTTATATTTATTGATTTATCAGAATAAAAGTGGATATTAAAAAAAAAATCAATAAAATATTTTCCAAGTAGTTTTAGAGCATAAAGTTATATAAATAGTGACAACTTAGAGAATATTTAATATATTTGATTCATATTCACTTTGTTTTGAAAAAGTTCACTTCACACACCCTACTAAAGTGAAAACATACAAATATACAAGAGGGACAGCAATTTGTTTGATATAAGAAATATCATAATTCCTTTTTTTCTGAGTTTTGATTTTTAAGTTTTAATCTCAAATTTTCGATTTACAATACCTTAACATTTACAATTTAAAGCATCCAACCTCCCATTAAAAAAAGTTATTTATCGATATACTGTACTATAATGTGGTTTAAAAAACCAATTAAAAAGTGTAGATATTAAAAAACATAGCAATAAACTCTGCTTGATTAGTGCAAGAGCACTAGAAAAAAGGTCATTTATTTTCTCGGTACTAAAGTAAAATGGCAAAATAACTATTAATGGTCACAATGAAAAACTACCCAATTATTAATTTTGCAATTTCGTTTAAGTGAAAGTACTTTCATTTACTGAAATTTTATTATATTTGAAAGAAGGTACAAGAAAGGTGGATAGAAACATATAAAAGGAACAAACAAAATATGGTTTTTACAATGAAAAGAAGAACAAAGTTTACACTTTACATTGTTGACAAAGAAGTAATAGCTGCCTCTTAAATAAAATCGATCATTACCGCCGAATCCCCCAAATTAGGTTTTATTCTGGAATGTGAGAGCTAAGAATCGTGGTATCAAAAATTATGACATTAAGATTGATTCTTCGATACTAATATAAATCGAGAATGTCCAGTTTGAGATCCCTAATATAATTATCTTAAACATAAATGTAAACATATAATTGTAAAATAAGTAAATAAACAAACACTGGTGATTAAAGTGGCACTTCTCGGAAATTTTGTATCGATGTGTAATGTTATAAAAAAACTATTAAAATAAAGTATGAGAGGTAATTTGATATTTCAGGGGTGAAGAGAATGATTCTAATGACCTAGGTAAATGTGTGATTTTACTAAGTACCGTACTTTAAACAAAAGAGAAGTATCGACTATATTTTGTTTGAATATTCAGTCACAACACACACAATCAGGCCAGTAAAAGGCAAGGTAAGCAATATTAAAGGATTGTCACACTGAGTCAACAACCCTGGACCTCCTGTTAAAATCCCAAGTGGCCCACAGTAGTCAATTTACAACAAACTACGTGAGTATTAAAAATTAAATAAACTAAATAATATAAGGTGAGTGTTTGAATAATACTGTTAATTACTAACCTTACTGGACGAAAAGCACTGGTTTAATGTATTCCTTCAAACTGATTCATTTAACTTATCCTAGATTATATTAAACCAAACCGCTGTCTATGGTGTATATTACAAATAACTAAATAAAATTTCAATAATGGAGAACAATGTATAAAATATTTTAAAATTTAGAAAAGAAGCACAGAATAGAGGAATAAAAGAATACAAACATGTAAAATAGCCATTCTTCTCTTATTAACATGTATTAATTTATTTTACTCAGTTTCTCTTTTATCTAAATACTAAATAACTGAAAAAGGAATAAAGAAAAGATACATCCAACCAATAGAATTGATTTAAACTACTAAAAATAATATTGATACTACACAACGTACACAAGTTCTGTAGATAAAAATTAATTTGTATTTTTTATACAAAAAACTGATTTGAAATTATAAAACAAAGGAATGTATAGACAAATATTACAACCATATTTAAAAAAATCTAGAACTTGGAGAAGCTTTTTAATAGTTCTACAGTATTAAAATGATGAAAATGATTATATATTCACTGTTAGCTTGTTTTTATTTATGTATAACAATGCAGTATAGTTTATAGCCCATTGCAAGTGCTTTTCACTTTAAAAGAAATCAGAATTTTAACAAAATAATCATTTTAACCTGAAAATTTGAAAATCTTGTAGGACTTGTTTTTCAAATAAAACTACAAAAAGCATAAAATAAATATAGATTAGTTATAAAACATTATGCCAAAAAATCAATAATTACAATTTAACAAAATACAAACTTAAATGCTGCAGACACAAAACACTACTTCATGCGATGCCTACTTTCCCTTGTGAGAGCTTTTGTGTACAAGAACATTAGTATGTTTTTCTAACACATATATTAAAAGCGGCTGTTTTACAAAAAGTAATCTAATGAATTAATAAATGATTAGATAAATAAGAATTCTTAAAGCTACAAAATGAGTATTATTTGATATTTGGCACCAAATAAAAATATGGAAAATGGAATGTTTGTTTCCCTATTTAAAATGTTAATTTATAGGGGGGGTTGATTTAAATTAATATAAGTTTAATTCGATACACTTTTTAAACACTTATTTCTCAAAATTTAGAAAATTTATAATTTGTTATAGAGTTTAAAAAATGTAAGTGAAGAGAGAGTTAGAAAATGCATAGAAGGATTTAGGACTGTTGATTTAAAGCTTATTACAACAGTTCAACAACATTACAACAGCTCTCCCCCTTCTTTAAATCACTATATGAATAAGAAATGTCGACTTCAAATGAGATTCATAGTCTAAATCTTTAGAAAGACTTCCTAGTCCAGCACTCTTCTTGTGCTTTGAATCGTGTTTGCCGCAATGATAAACCACTAAATGTTGAGATGTGTCGTATATTTTAGAAATTCCTTCCCCCACATCCCCATTAATGTGACAGTACTTGTTCTAGTGGCAAGACACTGTTTCAATCTTCCCATGCATGCAACTAAACAACATTTTCCGAGATGTTCCCTTGCATGGAACTAAGCATGCTGTGAAGAACATCGGGCATGTGAACAAAAGCAGCACCACTCGGTGTTTCTTCGTGCAAGTACTCCTGACGTACCTTCCTGTTGAACTCGTCTGGGGAAGAAACTTTCCTCTCCCAAAGCTCGAAAAACTGCCGAGCCGACAGGTTGGCCTCCCCAAGACCTTCGTCTCGGATAAACTTCCTCCACACCTAACAAAAAAACAAACAATATTTACATTTCTTTTTACCGACTATAATGATTTGATTGGTATTTTGTGATTCACTTGACAATTTGAAGATTTAGCGATGGAAGTGAACTCTGGAGTCTGCCAGGACAAACATTATAAATGTACATTGAATGCAAATATATAACATATAATATATTTCTATAAGGAAGACCTCTTTTATCTTTATGAGGTAATTAATTGTATTAGGTAACCCGCCTCGGTGGCGTAGTTAGCTAATGCTCTTGTTGTGTTGAGCTCGACTGCTGAGGACGGGGAGATCGAGGTTCGAATCTCGGTCGGGTGAACTGAGGGTGGTTTTTCCTAAATGGTTTTCTACTCTCCCTCCACGCAAATGCGGGTTCACTTCCTCTAATTCAACCTTCCCAATTCCTAATCCATTAGAGTAATTAGTACTAAAGCGTATAACCCGAACGAGTAGTAAGACACAGTGCTAAATATTATAATAATATGTATTAGGTATATTTGGATGAAGGTACAGGATAAAAACATATAAAAGGAACAAATAAAATACCTCTTAAAGCCAGAAGAGGTATTTATCAATATATATTAAATATGATTAAAAATCAGATTTTATGTGATTATAATTTTTTCACAAAAAAAAATATCTAAGAAATCTATATTTGTACTTATGAATTATAAATGTATATTTTATAGAAATTCAACTTGAAATATTTCTAGTACAAATATTTCTTCATATTATTTAAACTAGAAATAAACTCGCTTGATGTTTTCGTTCAATCAATCTCGATTCAAACACTACTTGAAGTTAAAAATGCCTACTCATAACCTCAGTAAAAATATTATAAGATTTTAGTGAATAACTTATAAAAAACTATCCGATTCAAACAGTTTGGAGCCATTGATTTGGCTTCATTTGATAAGAGTTACACCCGCCTCGGTGGGGTAGTTGGCTAACGCACTAGTTGTGTTGAGCTCGACTGCTGAGGACGGGGAAATTGAGGTTCGAATCTTGGTCGGGTGAACTGGGGAGGGGGAGGTAATTCCTCAATGGTTTTCCACTCTCCCTCCACACAAATGCGGGTTCACTTCCTCTAATTCAACCTCCCCAATTCCTAATCCATTAGTGTGATTAGTACTTAAAGCGTATAACCCGAACGGGTAGTAAGACGCGGTGTTAAATAATAATAATAAGAAGAAGAAGAGTTACATATTAAATATCGAAAGTGAAAGGTGTTTGAACAGTTGTTTAGCGATTTCATCTTTACAAACCTCCTCCTCAGGATACGGTGTGGACGCGGGTTGATTTCCGAGACTACCTCCGTGTCGAAAAACTTTAGTGTGATACAAAAAGTAGTCGTACGTGTAGAGCTTATCAGATTCTATACCGTTGAATGTAATAGAGTGCTCGCTGCAGCATTCTGGTCCCTGGAAAAATGTATAGATTTAATGATTAAAAATATTGACACAAATTAAGATCTATGTATGGAGAGAAACCAACACTGTTTGACACTGTGTAAGTGTCAAGATCATTTGGTCTGGTTTGCTAAAGACCGGGAGGTTCAAGCTTGAATCCTGAATAGGTGTAGTAACATAAGGGTAGTTTTTCTTAAATAGTTTCCCTTCCCTTCCATGCTGATGCGTTATTCTACCTTCTTTGTTCGTCTAATTAAATAATGGCGTCCAGCCGAAATGTATTTTATAATTAGACTTTTAAAAAATTTCCAGAGCCAATTTCTAACTTTTCTAGTCACTCTATATAAATATATCTACTTACTCTATGGCCTTAGGAACTCGAAAGTTCATTGCCGCACTTAAAAAGTAAGCTATATTGAGCTAGTTCTATCCAGTCCCCCTAATTACATCCTATCCCTATCTTGAGCTAGTTCTATCCAGTCCCCCTCATTACATCCTATCCCTATCTTGAGCTAGTTCTATCCAGTCCTCCTCATTACATCCTATCACTATCTTGAGCTAGTTCTATCCAGTCCCCCTTATTACATCCTATCCCTATCTTAAACTAGTTCTATCCAGTCCATATCATTAAACCCTATCTCTTCCAGGTTAATTCTAATGTTATTCTCTCATCTGCGTAGTTATTCCCAATGGTCTCTTCACATAACTTATACATATTCCTACGTGTATAATCCAAATGGGTACTAAGAATCAGTGAAATTGTTTAAAATATATAAAGAGATGGATTAGAATCCTTCATATATTTCACGTACCTGTATCAAGTATTATTCCTGGTTTTAATATTGTGTGCTGAATTCTTCTGTGATCTAAAATGTATTAAAAGTTCAAAGTTAGTAGAACTAATAAGTAACTATGATTAAAAACATATGTTTTAGGCCACAGAAGAATTCAGCACACAATTTTAAAACCAAAAATCAAACTTTATTATGTATTATATTGATATTGTTTTACTCAGACATTTTCTACATCAATTTCTTATTGCTATAATGGATTTTTTTTTTATTTGCAAGTATTTGTGTTTATGTGAATGATTTAAGACATTAGGTAAGGCTACTGAATATTTAATATATTGTTTTAAAACTTAGAGTGTATATTTGAACCGTTGCGCCTAACTAGTAAGTGTTCAAATACAAATAATAATAATAATAAGTTAGCAAAAAATTTAGAGTGTGCTGAGTGAGTAAAAAAAGGCAAAATAAAACTGGGAAAAATCTAACTGAAGCCCAGCACGCGCAATCAGAACTATTGCGGGATTCGTCCCCACGGTCACCCTCAATATCAATAATATATGTCATTAATCAAGAATGTGACTACACCTCTGGTTTTATTATTAGACAACATATTTTAGTTGCAGTATCCTACCTAAGGATGAACGTATAAAAAAGGTAAATACAAACATAATAGTCAAGATATTTTTATTTAGATTCAACAAGATACGGACACAATTTATCAAAAGCAATAACCTCAAAAAAAGATAGAGTATACAACATATGCAATCTTGCGTCATGGCCTCATAGGGAGAGCGCAGAACGGATAAGTAAATAGCTTCGCTAATAAAAACTTGGTTAAGCGGAAACAACAATAACTGACTCTTGACAATAACCTTAGCATAAATGTCAATGTTCAACATAACAATATAGAGTTATTTCCCGCCAGCCATTTTCATCCCTCCTTCACATAAACGGGAAGAATATAGAAAATCCCAAATTACAGAAAGCTAAAGTTGACGTTAGTCAGATAAACCCATAATAGCTCGCCAATACTTAACAAATGTCCACCCATTATTTAGTCATCATGGCGTCTATCATAAACCTCTAATATACGCTGATGGCGCCAAATTTTCTAAGTTCATGAGAAAACATATAAAAATAAATATAAACAGAGCAATTCAATAGACAGAATCTAATGACATTATATTTCAATAAACAAAAGACAAAACCTAACATCTAACGTGGAGTAATATAAACTACATTTGCAAGACAAATGCTTCCCAGTAAGAGAGTAAAGCTTAAGTACCTTATACTCAGAGAAAACATTTAGTACTAAAAAAATATTTATATCACCAGATATTCTATTTTTTGCCCAACTCCTAAAACTAATACTCAACATAAACCTAATGAGCAAAGTTTAAAGTTAAAGCTTATCGATATTAAAATATTTACAAGTGAAGATGATATATTATTGAAACGATATCATATTTCCTTTTCATTGAAGTTCGTTAATATCAGAAATAAATACAAGTCCAAAAGATATCTTAAAAAAAAAGACATCATATTTCAGTTCATTTAAAAGCTAAAAGCTTAAGTCCGTAATACTTGATGTCAATTATACATGCAATATTTAAAGTTAAATTTTTCTATGAAGATTTTAAATAATTAAGAGTCGAAAGTGAGTTTTGAATAATAAATATTATGCCGAAAAGGAATTTATCTTACATGGTTAATATCCGAAGCTGTAGCTAGTACAAGCTACCTCCTAAGCCAGTCCCAGAGTGGCGCTTACCCCACTCGATCACACTTTTATACAGAAAGCACAGGTCACAGCACACGGAGCGAATGGAAGATAAGGGGGGGGNAAGGGGGGGGGGGGATATAACGAGGAGGCGTGGGATGTTCTACTAGCGTCTGGACGGCAGACTTGGGCACAGGTGGAGTGTTTCTTCTTCCTCGCTGAAGATCTTTGCTGCGGGAAAGTCGTTGCAGAATGTTGGACTAGGCGCGGCCTTCAGTATACTGGGATCAGTCGTGTAGCCGGGCCGACCGTTGATGGAGTCGGTATAATAGGTAAGTTGATTGTTTTTATTTGGTTTCGGGTAGCTTGTGGCAAACAATGCTACATATTTCACTAAAATAAATACTGTCCAATGTGTTACAATACAGAATTTTTCAAAAACATTTCTTGTTTAGTCTTCAAAACCTTAGCTCAGTCAGTAAGTGTGTCGGTCTACTGAGCTAAGGGTCTCGGGTTTGATTCCTGCCATGGCTGAAACATTTAGTATTGATGAAATGTGGGTTTCCCTTTTAATAGTTAAGAATTAACGGCCGGGGACTGGATATTGTATCTGTCTTAGTCTGTCCTAATCTCCGAATATTGACATATTGGTTACATTTTAATTTTAATCTCAAGTCATTAAAAACTTCTAAAACCCCTGAAAAGTTGAAACAGTGTACCCACCTGAGGTACAGGAAATACACTCTTCTTGTAATAGGAGCTGAGTGATGAGATGCCGCCTGGAAAGAGCAACTTGTTTAAATTGAAACCATGGAAACGTCCTCGGCCCAGATCGTCTCTCGTGTCCTCTGGCAAGATCCCCAGCTCGCCAAGGTGTTTACCTACAGTCAGAGTCGGAGGAGTATTTATTACAAAAACATATTTTTAAATTACAATATATTATTATTATTATTATTAGCACCGCGTCTTACTACCTGTTCGGGTTGTACGTACTTACGCTAATGTGTAATGGTAGGCTGATTGTGAGATGAAATGGAGGACCTATCAGTTTAACGTGGAATCCGAACCACGGTGGAGACCTGGCATTCCCCACATTCACAAGATGTCTTGTCAGAGGTGAAGGAAGGGGTTGGTGATCAGATAAATCTGTGCCGGGACCGAGGATTGAATCCCGGACCCCCAGCACAGAAGTCTGACACCTTGCCCTTTGACCACCAGGTCACCCTGAAATTACAATATAGTTAACTGTACAAAATCAATGTAGGCCTACCCTAATTAAAGTTTGTTGTTTGTTAAATATTGTTTAAGCCTGTGATATAATTGTAGTTCTACATTAAAATTAATTGGATTAAATTTAAATTTGCCTGTGTTGGTGGTTACCCAAACTAAGTGAGAGGTTTTTCTAGTCTGATATGTAGGTGTTGGGGAAGTCGGGGTTTGAATCCCAGACAGATATACCAACCAGGGGTAGTTTTCCCTAAATTGTTTTAAATATTTTGCCTCCACACAAAAGTAGGTAGGCATACACATCCCTTAAAATTCCACCTCTTTCAACCTTACAATATTAACATAGCTTAAATGCATATTGCCTGGATATTTTATTAAACACAGTTGAAAAAAAAATTAATTCACGTGACTTGGTGGTCTAGAGGTAAGGTGTCGTACTTCTGTACTGGGGTCCGGGGTTCATTCCTCGGTCCCGGCACAGATTTATCTGATTACCAAACCCTTCCTTCATCTCTGACAAGACATCTTGTGAATGTGGGGAATGCCAGGCCTCCACTGTGGTTCGGATTCCACGTTAAACTGTAGGTCCTCCATTTCATCTCATAATCACCCTACCATTACACATTAGCCTAAGTGTGTATAACCCAAATGGGTAGTAAGACGTGGTGCTAATAATAATAATTTAATTCACACATTTATTAGTCTAAGAAACTAAACTAGAATTAATAATTAATTTTTGCAAGGGTTACACATCATAGTGAGCTTTTGGATTATTTTTATCTATTTGTGTGTGAGTTAGCTCAGACCCATTTAAACTCTTATAACAATGCATTCATTTTTATAGTGGACAGTTCAAATGGTGTGTGTTAAAACAACTCGCCTAAATAAAAATCTTCATTCTTCCAAAATTTCCCTCCATCATGGCAGGATTCGGTTGAATTAAACTTTGCTATGAGTGCAGAGATGGCTCCTTTGCTGAGAACATAGCCAGCCTGTCCCACATTGTAGAGTTGGTTCCAAAATAAGAGTGTGTGGCCAAAATAGTGAGGCTTGTTGAAGTCGTAAGGTGCAACATAATACCTTAAATTTTCTGGTATAGCAAACATGTCATCAGACACAAAGAGTGACCACTGGAGTTTTTGTTTGTGTCTTTTCCACAGGTGTCTGATAGAATCACACAAAAAATGCCATGAAGATTTTGGCCGTAGCTGTATTAACGTGACATTCACGCCACTGAGCAAACTAAAAAATTCAATTATGTCACAATGCTTTCCCCATGTATTTTTTATAGCTAAAGCATTTTTTTCTTTGGAAACATAAACAACACATGTGACCGACACATGTTGTCTTAAAAATTCTGCTTCTGTTAACTGAGTTGTATGATTTTTACTGGCCTTATAACTTATTTCATCATAATCCGCAGGTGTCTTCTGTATCCCCATGTTTAGGGCCCAATCAGCATATGATGGATATTTGGAGGTGCAACAGGTGGTAGTGGAGATTTCTTTTTCTGAGCTAAAAAGTAAAACCGCTAAACATACTCCTATTAAAAATCCAACTATAAAAACTGAACTTCTGCCAGTGTACAGGAACAAAAGCATTTTTAACTCGAACCACTATAACTATACAAACCATAGAAAATATCAACAAAATAAACAAACAACATAAATATAAACACAGACTTGCTGGCCAGAGATGTGGTGTACTTGATGAGGGTTGGACTCGAATAAGACGGAATGTTACAACATTTTCAAATATGGTCGGTGTCTAATTAGTAGATAGAACAACATCCTTCAACAAATATTATTTTAGTAAAGAGGTTGACATAAATTTCAATTTTCTGTAAGAAATAAAGTTTATAAGACGTAGGCCTATCTTATAATTGTTTTTGAATATATAACGTCTTATGCCATACATATTAAACTAAATATATAAAATCAACCAATATTTAAAGGTCATTAAGTTTCTTTGTTTAAATATCCATGAGCGGAAATCAATTTGTAAACGTAAGGAACAGGGGACCACCAGTACATCGCATGTACATTACATCGCGTTTTTTTAGTACAATAACATTGCAGGTCCAGCACGTCACATTTCCCCCCACTTCTCTAAAAACAACTAACCTTACTCTGACTTTCAACCAATAGGAATGAAGGGGTGTATATATATACAATTACATCGCGTGTCCATTACATTGCATTTTGCTAGGATTGTGGGGCTGACTCTCACCTCCCATTCTCACTCTGAAGGTAAGTCTGGTTGCTAAGATAGTGTGCCTGACTCTCCCCTTTGACTTTCACTTTGAGGGTAGGGTTGGTTGCAAGGATAGTGTGCCTGTCTCTCACCTCTGACTCTCACTATGAAGGTAGGGCTGGTTGCAAGGATAGTGTGCCTTTCTCTTCCCTCTGACTCGCACTTTGAAGATGGGGCTAGTTGAAAGGCTGACGTGCCTGACTCTCCCCTATGACTCTTACTTTTAAGTTGGGGCTGGTAGGAAGGGTGGTGTGCCTGACTCTCACCTCTAATTCTCACTTTGAAGTTAAGGCTGATTGGAAGGATAATGTGCCTGACACTACCCTCTGCCTCTCACTTCGAAGGTAGGGCTGGTTGAAAGGATAGCGTGCCTGACTCTCCCTCTGACTCTTACTTTGAAAGTGAGGCTGGTTGAAAGAATAGCATATTTATCTCTCACCTCCAACTCTCAGATTGAAGGTGGGGCTGGTTGAAAGAATAGTGTGTCTGACTCTCCCCTTTGATTCTCACTTTGAAGGTAGGGCTGGTTGAAAGGATAGTGTGCCTGACTCTAACCTCCGACTCACACTTTGAAGATGGGGCTGGTTGAAAGGATAGTATACCTGACTCTCACTTTGAAGGTGGGGCTGGTTGAAAGGATAGCGTACTTGACAATCACCTCTGACTCAATTTGAAAGTAGGGCTGGTTGAAAGAATAGCGTGCCTGACTCTCACTTTTAAGGTATGGCTGGTTGGAAGGATAGCATGCCTGTCTATAAAAAATCTTACTCCCTCATTGAAGGTGGGGCTGGTTGAAAGAATTGTGTAACTTAAACGAAACTTAAATACACTTCAACATAACCGAGATGCCTAGGTAACTGTATCTACAACACTTCTAAAATTAATACACTATAAATTTATTGATTACTTCTCTGGAAAAAAATTGTCCAGATAAAAGGTATATATTCAATTTGTAGATTATATTCTTATTTTATTATTTCCTCTTTGCTTTTCATTGCGCCACAGAAATTTGAATTTACAAATTCAAGCCTCGAAGATTTGTTTAAGACATTAGATTTCTGGCAAGCTAGAAACACTCCCTCTCCCAAGGGGTGTCAGTTGACCTTTCATTCCTATTGGTTGTACTTAAGAGTAGGGTTAGTTGTGTGTAAAGAGGGGGAGGAAACGCGACGTGATTGACCTGCAATGTATTTGTATCAAAAATGGGATGTAATTGTAAACACCCAAAAGGAACCCATTATGGTCAAAAGGGCTAGTGCATAATGTTCCAAGCATTGGCTTATCTTGTTTGAAAGTGTGATTTGAATTCCGTTTTGACCAGTGGACTTGCCTATACAATTAAAATTATATATAAAATTAGTAGTAAATATATTTTATATGTACAGATCATTAGACACTTTATGCTAAGGTGTAGTTTATATAATCTTGCACTAAGCTATATTAGTCAATAAATTTGCTGCCTGGACAAGGGTAGCCGCAGGTTTCTTCTCCAAATTTTATTAAATCAAAGACGCAATCTTTGGCTCCTGGAAACCAAATACAATATATGAAATATGTCTCAAATTTATTTGAATTCATTGGCGTTTTTTCAAGATTAACTATATCAAATCTGGCGTGTTTAAGTAAATTATATAAGATTCATTTGTACAGTAATTCGGTTTGAGGGCGTGGGTGACGAATAATTAATAGTCAGTTATATTCTATAACTCTTTGTTTGTCGGCTGGGGTCCCTCTTTGAGCACTAGTTCTAAATTGTGTTGAGTTAAATTTATTTTGGACACAATAACGAACAAATCCATGTCTACCAGCTCTCTAAGGAGCTGTGATCTCTAATACTATTCTGGATTGACATGAACGCATCCCTTGCAAAGGACCAAAGAGTGATGCTCAGTTTTTTCATCTACTTGAATGTGAGGGGACAGATCTAATAGGTGAGAAAGTAAATCTTTGATGCATGAAACCATATTTAAAAAAATAGTAACGTATAAAATCATACTTGGTTAGGGTAAAAAAAAATACATATAGGGACATATTTTTAAGTTTCACAGGAAAAATTGTACAAATAGCTATTAAAATATGAAACCATCACTCATGTTGTTTACAAGTTGACTATCAGCTTGTATATTAGTTTTAGACTAAGATAAATAAACTACATGTTGAGGTTAATTGTCGCTTAACTATTAATTTATTCATTGTTTTGTTGGTAGACATGTAACACGAAAATTTATCTTTTGTTTTGCATTGTTATTTATTATAAGAACAACTTGAATTCTTTATTTTATCTTTATTTTAAGTTCAAGTAAAATATCAGACACAACATAGATAGACAAGAATTAAATGACGTGTCGAATATTTGTTATTTACGTTTGTTATTTACCGACATAGACAAACAAAAGTTATTAATTTGTTCAAACTTCGTAAAATCAACAACCTGTGTCTTTGCTGTCCCAAAATTTAATAGGTTATGGGCCCAGGACAGTGCTGTAGGATAACGTGGACTAAAGCAAAGACAAGGAAAAGCAAATAATTTGCAAGCCGAAAGCAACAAGTCGAAGCCGCAAGACGTGAGCAGTAAG
>CABFVX010004332.1:10236-67594 GCA_902151425.1 Timema shepardi | reverse complement strand
AGTTTAACGTGGAATCCGAACCACGGTGGAGGCCTGGCATTCACCACATTCACAAGATGTCTTGTCAGAGGTGAAGGAAGGGTTTGTTAATCAGATAAATCTGTGCCGGGACCTGGGATTGAACCCCGGCCACCAGCACATAAGTCTGACACCTTACCCCTAGACTGCCAGGTCACCTACTTTAAAGGCATTAAAACTACACCAACAATAATTATAAGAAAAAGTTAGTAAAATTGATAATTGCATGATGGCTTGGAAATATATAACAAGACATTGTAGAAACACTGTACAGTGATGTTAAGTAAGTGATAGTGAAGGAAGCCAACCTGAAAGGATAGTTAAGTTAGGCCTAGAAAGGAACAAGCACACTTCTCTTTTCATGTCTTTTTAAACTCTTATACTTTCCACTTCTTTAAAATTCCACGATTGCACATTTGTTTTAATTTTCGGAAATATGACTTTTTCATTAATGTCTCTTCATATCAAAAATAAATTTTTCCGAAAATTCAAAACAATGTGAAACTGTGGAAATTTTAAGTGGAAAATGTAAAAGAATAAGAAGAAATAGAGAAGTGTGTGTTTATATTTAGGCCTAACCTAACTATCCTTTCAGTTTGGCTTCCTTCACTATCACTTTACAATATTGTAGTGTGTTTATACACTGTCTTGATAAAAAGTCAATAAAATCGACGTTTTAATAAGCCAATATTTCCCTAAAATATGCTTCAGTAAATTAATTTATCCTATAAGAAAACATAAGAATCATAAACAAAGAAATATGAAGTGTTTCATATTTTGTTTATTATTCCTTAGTGTAGTCGTGAATTATCACGTCTTCTGTTCCATTTCCATTCCTTTATGCGCAGCTGCACATGCGTGTTGTACTTCAATTTAATTTTTAATGCCTATAAATGTTGATGGTGATACTTTAAAATTAAAAATAATATGGCTAAGATAATACTTCCAGCAAAAAATATGAAATAGTAAATGCTTTTTAATATAAATATGATAAGTTTGTTAAAATATGTATTGCAATAAATGAGATCAACATTGATTTTAAACATGTTAACCAATATAATTCTAAAACTAAATAATAATTAAACTAGAGCTAGTTTTGTAGCTCAACATATTAATCATACAAGTTTTAAATATCTTAAGTTTGAAAACATTTAATACAATTAAAGATGGGCCACTCGAATCTTCGAAACCTCGAATTCACCGAATCCTGACAAGTATTAGGTTTTTTATTGGATTCAAATCTTTCAACTCTCATAAACAAAACATTTTTTTTTTAATTTTTGAATTCAAAAATTACTTATTTAGGCCTACTTGAAAAGCACAATTTAATCCGTAATCATTATTTTGCTGGACAAAAGGGATAAACACGAATATTTTTTTTAATAATAATAAATGTTAGGTGTAGAAAATGTAACGTGTCTAATATCCAACCCTTACACCCCTATGGGAAACTTGGACTAAACAGTTTTAGCGTACGCTTACTTTTGAAGCTTTCACCTCACAAACATCTTGTAAATATATTAATGAAAACATTAAAGCTGAAGAAAATGAAAAGTGAAAATCAAAACTAGAATTACAAATAAACTCGGAATAAATAGAACAAATTACGGCTTTTTTTTAAAAGAGAAATAAGAACACATTACACATGATACAAAGTCAGCCGCCATAACGTATAAGTTTACTCGCCAGTGGTCAGAATGATGATTAAATAAACATGACTGTTAATTCTTACTACCCTACTGGTTATAATTATATATGTGAAGAACCCCAATTTATTTCATATCATCCTTAAGTTAGACATTTTTTTGGGTTTCATGAAAAATAAATACTGTCGACAGTTAGAAACTGATAAAAATGTTTTTACACCTACCGGCCAACATATTGTATATCGATTATTTGTTTAGAATCAATTCAGGTAATCTTATCCCTTAGTTAGTGCTATAGAGTTTTAAGAATCAAATAACGACTTGATAATTCATCATTTATTTTTAAATTGATTTTAACTAAGAGTTTATTATTTTTTCAAATATTTTATTGAAGTATTTGTAAAAATATTCAAATGCGATCTTGCCTAATAAAATAGGAACTCACATATTGCAAGAGTCAAAATTATGTTCTAAATTGAATATATTCTCATAAATTGATATATTGCAAGAATCAAATATTTTCCTTGTTTTCTATGCAAAGATAGATTATAGATATAAAATAAAAAAATAATAATACATATTTAGGTATTATTGAGTTTACTATTTCCAATGTATGTTTAATTGTTAAGCGTGTTGTTTTAGTTTGTTTTTTAAAATCTGTATTTTTATTTTAGCTTTCTTATTAAAATAAATTATAATACCTTATTATGATTAAAGTTGATCAAAAGGTAACTAGGCCTAATCTGTTTGTTTATTTCACATGTTTTTTTTAGAAACTTAACTCATTCTATTAACACTTTTAAAAATAACTTAAAGATACTTAAATTTTGATTGATTTGATTTCCAAACAATAATATGAGTCTAGATTGTTTCATTTGGCTGGATTTTAACCAGCGTTTTGCGAGGGGTGGTTGGGGTTGATTAAAATTGAAAGCATGATTGAAATGCGTCTTAATTTACAATTTAGGCTTCTATTGTGTAATGTAGGTATGTTAGTAAATCATTAAAATTTCTAAATTTGCTAGGATTTGGATTCGAGATTCGAAAATATAATGTATAATCGGATTTGAGAAATAGTGGATTCAAACCATCTCAAAATAATATATTCTTGATATTACATTTTTAATTTAACATAAATTATTATTTTAGAAAGGGAACCGGAAAGAATAGTAAAAAGAATTATTAAATTATTTAGTAATCTTCTTAGCTATTTTTATTTTCATTGCTTTGTCATGGCAATACAAATAAACAACTTCAATCAAGTATAATTCAAAATGGACGACAATATTGAATATATTTAACAGTCCAAGGTGGTTTTAAAGCTCTATTATGTTATTAATGTGAAAATTGAAATTAATTTTTAAACATTTGTTAAGTTACTTAATGATTTATAAGTGCAAATTCTGATATTATCTCAATTAAATAAACTATGCTTTCTATTGTGTTTTAAAAATTGATTATTAAATATTTCAAGTGGAAGCTCGAAAATGACACGTCTACAAAACTTTCGAACCCGATCTTAAGCGATGAGCTCGGCTCGAAGCTTGGAATACGAGTACTCCCTAATATTTATTTGGTAATTAGTTTCGTACCACCCCTCCATTAACTTGGTGGAAATTGGTTAATATTAAAGAGTCTGCTGCTTGGTTTAATAGGGCAAAATTAAAAAAGGGTTGGTTAAATTTGTGTGAACAGTTGTTGACAGCTGTTGCAGCAACCGTTAGCCTTGAACAAATTTTTTTCAGATTTTGGCCAAGTCCAATCAAAATTAAGAAATCGGTTGGGAAATGTAAAGGCAAGTAATAGTCAAAGGCTGTGGGGGTAGGGGAAGTTGAAAGCCAGAATGTTATTTAGTCAACATAGTTCCTCTTTTAAACCAAGCCGAAGATTATGAGACAGACACTGAGAGATGACTGAATATTCTTGTTTGTATTTTTGATCTAACTTTTCCTTAATATTAATACAATATGTTCAAACCACAAGCACTTATTTAACTATTTTTTCACTGGTCACAGTTGTGTTCAGAACTTGTACTTATCTTATCTATGTAGATGTGTTGATAACATATTGAAAACAGAAATGTAACCTAAATTACACTAATTTAGTTGCCTTGACTGAAATTATTAAATCAATTTTGTTTTTACAAAATTATAAAACTATTAATATGGTTTTTAATTATTGATGTGTAATGTATATAACTATTTCTTTGCATACAATTTTTTACACAAACATTTATGCCTACATATTGTGAGTTTGTGACATGAGAGTAGGCCTATATGTATTGATTTGAAAAATGTTACAATATACATCAAGGCCTTGATACATGTCATATATATTTGATATTTTGATATGTATATAAATATATTTTCAAACCCTGGATTCAAGAGTCCATCCCTAATTTTAAGCTATTATTTATTAATGATCAATCAAGGTTTAGTTAGATTTTTTAAATAGTAAAAAACCTTTACAGCAATTATATATTTAGTTAAAAATGCAACTTATTTGAAGAAAAAAAAACATTTAAAAACAATGTATATAGTATTATGTAAGTATTTATTAATAAAATTCAACTTGAAATACTTGTTAATAAATTTTCTCTATGTTACTCAACCTCGATTAAAATTCAAATCATACTTAAACTGAAATATGCCCTCTAGTTCAACCCTACTTATTTATATATAACACAAGAAGATATGATTGTGTGCACTCTATTGTGACTTGAGAGGACAAGGCTCTAAAGCCGACCAGGTTTATGTTATGTCAACCATGTCTTACTACTTGTCCGGGCTAGTTGCATTTATTCACTTATAATACGAGCATGAGAAAGATAGAATTTAGACACATTTTTGCAGAAGAATGAGAAACTATGAAAAAACACCCAGCCAGGACTTAGGACCTGACTTCCTTATCAGCGGCAAACCAGGCAACAATGATGCCTTAACTCCCCACTGCGTGTCATTGATTGGTTTTATGTGATTTCTTTCCCTCTCCAGTTAACTAAAGGTGTTGGCGCAAAGTTTGTTACCTTCATTGGTCTTCATGCTAATGGGCTTCCTTTTGGCGGTTTGATCAAGGTTATCAGAAGACAACACCATGATATCAGAGCTGCAAGCATGCAAACAAACATTTGCTTTGATCCAAGGTGGCTTTGAAGTTAGCATTTGGATTAACCGCTTTTATAAAATGTGATTCAGTTCTGGCTGTGATGATAAAAATTTTATATTATTTACAACCATGAAAAATAAAATATAGTAAATGATTAAATGTCCCTCACATCTTAGCACACATTTAGGTTATCCCCATCTGTTAATTATCCAAGTAGAAATGCAATGAGGAAGGTAGAATTTTAGAGGAAAATTACCCATATAGTGTGAAACCATTTAGGAAAAACCACCCTCAATACATCCAACTGAGATTCGAACCCGTATCTCCCAGTCACCATATTGAACATGTCAAAATTGCTTAATATTTTCAGCTTTTTAGGTTGGGGCTGTTTAAAAAAAGAGGATTTTTTTAAGTAATAAAAAAATGTAGTTTGGGTTAAGAATATATTTAAGAACTACTTAAATTAGGTTAAAATAAATTCAAAACCGAAGACAGAAAATCATCTCAAATTTTAAAGGGAATTTAGTTCTTTTGCATGTGTAACATTTTCATCGTATTTTTTTTTTAAGTTATTTTTCACGCACTTGGTATTAACTTTATGCTTCCTTGTTAGCACATGTTTCTCCACATCATACTTGCCGCCATGAGATACAAAAAAATCCCACCTACATAACTTATAAAACACATTTGTCACACTTTTCCCAAACTCCATTATGGAATGATATTCACACGACTACATACTTTTAAATACAGCTTTTTTTTTTACAAGTAGGTTGACCACAGTGTTGGCGTGACATTGGTTGTGACTGTCGATATATCAATTCTTACGTATCAAATGTGTCAAGTTTCTCTGAATACATCGTGTGGCTGACAATGGCAAAATGAGGACTTTGATTATTTTAATATGCAAACAAAAAATCAGGAGAAAATCGCACCAAGTCGAGATACAGTGAAATAATCTCAAAAATAAGGAGTCTCCTATCTAATTTGGGAGAGTTGGCATGTCTGTTCGTATTTGGTCAAAATATTTTAAAATAAGCTCAAATGAAATAAATTCTCATTTCAATTAAAAACTTGCATTGCAAAAAAAAAATCATGTTAGACACAAAGATAAAAATTAGGAATTAAAGATATACTTTGACTACTCAGTTTCAGTTGCCTCAGATAATGAAACTTGTTAATGAAAATATAAGACAGTGTAATGTTAAATTTTATAATCCTTTTGTCTGACAAGTTGAAGATACATTGGCCAAATATCTGAACTCAATGCACATGCAGGCTCTGCCTCCAGATTGACATCAACAAATCGAGAGCTTTAATTTGACTTGATAAATCCCATCATAGAGAAAGGTGATTCACACCCACGTTGATCCAAACACGGTCCATAACTTTGAAATACACAAGCTCATAGTTGAGAGATTGTTATCAGTCAGAATAGATCCTCACATACTGAAAAATACTGGTACATTTTTAAGTGTTCCAGACTGTGAAGAGAAAACAAATCATTTTCAAGCCCACACCTATATAAAGACAGAAGGGTGGAAATGTCTTTGCTTGAACTTGTAATATCAAAGAGGAATGAATCATACAATCATTTAAACACCATTAACGTGATTGTGGTCAGAAAGAGGGGATTCAAATTTCTGGGACTGATTTTGTCCAGTTTACATAGAGTTAACGCTTCACATCAAGTTGACCCCAACTACTCTTTTTTATAGATTTTGAAATTTAGTCAAGTTTTCAAAATGGGTAAAATCATCAGATAATTTAATTTATCACAAAAACATATATATGGGGTGCATTCAAACTTAGAATGGTGAGCAAAAAAAAAACCCCAGCGTAAGTACTATTTTAATTAGTTTAGAATTGATGTGAATCAAATAAAAATGTTGGTAGAACCAGATCACTAAATATGTTCATTATGATAAAGATACATTTTTCATTTAAATTTTATTTTCTAAATTTAGTCTCAAAGTCAAGAAGTGATCTTTTCCATTTTAGAAATGAATGGATTTGGAATTTGTAGTAAAATGTAAATTCAAATAAAAAAGCATATTCAAACACTTTTTAGTTTTTAGTTAATTATGTAAAAAGTAGAGAGGCTGAATCTTTTATTTCTCAAATCCGAATAAAAAAAATTGTTTCACGTCTCGAATCCAAATTTGAATCCTCGAATGGTCAAAAGTATATTTTTAGATTGCCAAAAGATAGAAAAGTATATTTTTAAAACACAAACAAATTGTAATAAATAATATAATAACAAATCTATAAAATAAAAAAAATTGGTGACTTTCTTCTTTTATCTTTTACATAAATTAAGCTACATTGTCATTTTTTTTCTAATCACACATATCTATGTAATTTCTGAAAATTTGCACCTTGAGTTCCATCTAATAATGCCTTTATATTTAGATTCAAAATATATTTGCGAGATTCTTGACTCTCTAATGTCTCAAATACCATAGGATTCAAGGAATCCAAGAAATCGAGGATTCTAGAGTCCCATCTCTAGTAAAAACTAAATATGTTCATGGGTGGTCATATCTTGTGTCTGGTGTATGAATAAACAGTTACTGAACCAAGACTGGCCTCGATATAACTCACCCCACAGGCGAAGACTGTCTGGCAGACTGAACATTTTTATTGGAGTTCTGGGCAGGCTGTCCAGCAGGAGAGTTTTGAATGGCAGGTTGCGTGTTCTTAAAAATTTTGGGGTCACTCTTCAACTCCACCTTTATAGGGTGTACCTTCTTGGGCTGTTCTTTCACAACCGGTTGTTTCTTTATATTGAGAACAGGCTGTCGCTCTATGACAATAACAGGCTGTTTCTGTATAGCAGGCTCTTGCTTCACAGGCCGAGGTATTTCATGAACTTCCATGATGGGTTCTGGGATGGGTACATCTGGAAGATACAAAATAAAAATCAAGGTATCAGAGGTTTGAAAGCTTCCTTGGCTTTTCCAGGTACAATATTAATTTATAAGCAAGTGTGAAAAAAAGATTTTCAATTGTGAACCATATCCGAATTATTTTATTACTGACTAACTAGAATTAGTCACGATTGAAAATAACATTTTGCTTTTGGGAAATAATTTACCGCAAGAACGTGACAGAAAATTATTTAAAAATAATGTTAGTTTATAGTGATTTTTTTAACACCCCATTTTACTACCCAATCGGGTTATACACCAATATACAAATTACACTAATGGGTTAGGGATTAGGAAGGATTAATTTATAGTAAATGCAAGTGCATTTGCTTGGAGGGCGGAAAACTAGGAAAAACCACCCTAAGTGCACTCGACCAGGATCGCACCCTTATCTCCCCATCTTCAGCAGTATAGTCCAACACAAGAGTAGCATGTATAGCCCTTATAGATCTAATGAGATATATTCACTATTTATACCTTTATGAAATCCTTAAATCCTGCTAAATAAATAGATAGAATATTTGCCACTATCAGATATCCTCAAGTTCTTGACTGACTATAAAAACAACTTGTAGTCCAAAATGTAAAATGCAAGAAATTATCACTTGTAACACATTTTCCCATAAAATGAGGTATATCATGTTTTTGCTCCAACTCCCTAAATTCTAGCATACACTTTTTAAGTATATATTGTTTATTTTGCTTAATGTGCCTTATTTAATAAATAATATGTTATATTGAAAGATATGAATCAAATTCAAAATTTCAAATACAAACAGATCACAGATTCATACTCATTGGAATTTAATTCCTTTTTGACATTGAGATTCAAATTTTGAATCAAATTACAGCGAGTATGAATCTGTTACCTGTTTGTATTTGAAATTTTGAATTTGATTCATATTTCAAATTTTATGTATTAAATACGGGGCATTAGGAAGAAAATATAAATTTAACAAAGCCATGACTTGTTACCATTTTACACTGGACATTATTGACCCTTTGGCTAAACAATGGCTTCAACAAAGAACTGAAAACATTAATAGGGCTACTCTCAGTAGTTAAAATTCATCATCAAAATCAGGTAATGGGGTAGTATTAAAACCAGAGAACAAATAACACATTTGTAGTGTGTGTTCCACAAATAAAAATTATGTCGGTCACATACTCATTGTGCTAATTTTTCAATAGTTATTAATAAATGATTGTTAATCAGGATTAATCGGTGTCAATAATCATAGCATGAACAATTATTTTAAACAATCAGTAACTGGTTTTATCGAATCAGTACACCTCTACCAAATATTATTTTCAGAATAAATATTGTTGGTTTACTTATGAGATCCATATTTAGAATGCATGCTTTGAAGCCTTTCATTTCAGGAATGGTTGGTTTTACCCACATCTTGACACAGTATTTTGGTGATAGATTTAGAGTTTTTTCAAAAGACTGATTCGCATAGCGGTTTGTCTCTGTGACCATCGTAGTGAGAATTGACATTGTAAAAAATAAATTTAAATTATCATTCGGCTTAGCTTTTGAATCTGGGACATGTTTTGGACTAGGAAGTTCAGAGTAAACATGGGAAATAACTGTGGAATTGTCGAGTACTTCTCCAAGTTTGATATCTTGCCAATTGTAAGCGTCTTCAATGAAATCATCATCATTGTCGTCTTGATCTTTCGAATCACTATTTTAGATTAAGGTTCTATTACTAGAACGTAATGGAGTTGAAGAAACGAGCCTGTTTGCAACAAAATTAAAACGACCCTGATCGAGGACAAATTTATTATAAGAGTCACTAACTATATCACTATTATGTGTATCTGCACGCAAAACTGGCCTACTGTCACTAACATTGTCAATTGTGACTCTTTGTTTCCTTTTAGAAGGAACGTATTCATCACTTGTTCCATCACAGAACAAATCACTAGATTCCTCACTATTAGCGTTCAATTTACTTGCAGAAATAGATTATTTAGAAGACGAACAAGGTCATCATCCCCTTTAACAACAGTTTCACCGTCCACCATAGTAAATGTAATAAACTGCCAATTCCAATAACAACTATTTGCGGTTGATTTTTGTGGTCAACCTTAAATAAAATAATAGAGGGAATTGTTCTCTTTACAGTGATATATGACATTACTCAACTATCAGGCAAAGTGAGAACTAGCACAAATCTGGAGAGCCAGCCACATCGGCTCTGGCACTTTTAACTGTAGTAGGCAGAGCCAAACAGATTTGATCTTGGCAGTTTAAGCAATGGTAGGCAGAGCCTATCAGATCGGCTTATGGCACTAAAAGGGTTAAATTCAAATTCACAATCTCAAAACTTCACATCTTTTTTTTCTTTATTTATCACTGTGCTTTACTACCTGTTTAGGTTTTACACTTATTTACTAATTAGGTTAGTGGTTTTAGGAAATAGGAAGGTTACATTCAGAGGAAATGTACGCATTTTTGTGGAGAAAGAGTGGGAAACCATTTTGGGATAACCACTCTCAGTACATCTGTCCGAGATTCAAACCTCAATCCACGTCATTGGGAGTCTAGCCTACAGGGAGAGTTAAACCTTATAAATGCAGCCATCTACACGGGTTAGCTTATTGTTACCAACCTCAGTTAGGAACACAGGCTTATCAAACAAAAGCATCCATTATCACATCTTGTTTGAAACGAATTAACTTTATAATACTTTAATTTGTCTTGTTTCCCTTTCAACCCTGGTTACCATTGAACCACCTAAGCCATCTAGCAACAGTCTTGTGAACCATACCAGTGCTGCTTTTTTGTGATAGTGAGATGTTAATTAAATATATGATTATTGAAATATAATGAGTAACGCTTACTTTCAAGCTTGACAAATTGGTTGATGATGGTCTTGTCTACCAACTCAACAAATGTGTGTTCTGGTGTTTCTCTGGAACAAGCGAGTAAAGTTAAGTAGCTAAAACTATGGAGCAACACTAGAGCCATAAGTGACTTATGACTGAGTGGTGATATGAGCTTATGTTTAGTTTTCAATTAGTTTTTTAGCACAGCAACTCACTAACTGTTCAGGTTATATGCATGTGTACTAATTAAACCCACATTTACATGGAAGTAAAATGGAACCCATTTAAGGAAAATCAACCTCAGTACACCTAACCAGAATTCAAACCATGATCTCCTTGCAATCGGAAGTCTAACATGAGAGTGACGTTTTAGACTATAGGGTCACCGGAACAGGTTTTTCAAATTAAAGTTGTGGTTAGTTTCTTTAAAAAACTATCTTTAACAAAGTAAGCATATAACCCGAATGGGTGGTAAGATGCAGTGCTAAATATTATTATTATTATTATTTAACAAAGTAAGGTTGTTTTTCTTGCCTTACGTCCTACCGATAGCGTTTTGGATAAAAAGATTAAATTTAAAGGAAATGTACCTACACTTACATGGAAGGAGAGTGTAAAACCAATTTGGAAAAACCATCTCCAGTACATGCACCTGAGTTTCAAATGTCCATCTACCAGTCATTAAAAATTCAGTCCATAGAGACTATTCAGCCACCAAAGCTGATTTCTTTCTTACAATTCAAAAACTAAGATACTAGAGTTTACTGTGAATTAAATATGCCGGTTTATCCAAGCTCTTGATATCCAGCTTAGGATAAATCTTCAATTTCTCGATTTTTAATTTATATTCAAGAAAATCTATAGTGACTTAACAATAGTGTCTACAGATGAATTGTTTATTTCAAAATTTTGAATCGCTGCAGGTAATTTCTCAATTACTTAAGGTTAAAATTCAACAAGAAAATCATGCATAATTTTTTTTAATTGAATTATATGCACAATTCAACAACAAATGCTAGATGACCTTTAGTTTTTATCATTTTCTTAAGCAACTTTTAAAGTGTTGTAAACATGTGATGCAACCCAGGAAAACATGCCATATGTAGCT
This sequence comes from Timema shepardi, assembly GCA_902151425.1. Classification (NCBI taxonomy): domain Eukaryota; kingdom Metazoa; phylum Arthropoda; class Insecta; order Phasmatodea; family Timematidae; genus Timema; species Timema shepardi. The sequence goes on along the minus strand of CABFVX010004332.1, from coordinate 55,949 downwards.
CAAAGAAATTGTTCAGCTAAGTGTAAAATGTCAATTTGGGTTGAAATTGACGATTTCTAGATTTCAACGACATCTGTTAGTTTGAAACGTTAACTATGATCTCAACCAGTAAAGAGGATTACCACGACAATAATAATACAAGAAATCTAGCTTTAAATAAGGTATTGCAGAGGAAATGAAGATGTTGCCAATGCTAAATTCCCATAGCGACAACAGGCATGGTTTATTAAAAACTACATATTCTGTGTTATTGATGTCTTTCTATTTTCAATGAGTATTTCAAACAATAATAAAACACCACCTTTTAATTGTTTTGTAGTGATGTTTTGTACTGTAATAATTATTACTAAAGTTTTGTAGGATAAAAGAGAAGTTTTTTCATAATCCTAGCAATTGATCACATTGTTTTGTTCGCTGCTCTGAGAGCTTAATACTTGATAATCATGTTGTTTAGATGTTGTGGATTGTTTTGGATGTTTGTTTTAAAACGTGATAAAAGTCATGAATAAAAGTAGGGAAAAGGTTATTTTAGATACATGCCCATTTGCGGAGTTAAGTGAAGTTTATAATGAGTATTTTGATCGCAGTGTTGATCCTTCTGTTGACAACGATAATAATAATTCTCATACCAGTGAAATATCACAACTTGACGCTGATATTGAATAGCTTGATGAAATTCCTCTACTGGAACAAATTATAGTAAGTAATTTTAAATTTATTATATCCAATCAACTTTAGTTAAAGTTGGGTGTGAGGTTGTGTTTGCTTCCTTCAAGCTATAAGCTAAGATAGGCCAACAGTTTTATCACCAGTTGCACAGTGCTAGAGATTGTGTTTAATAGGCTCATTAGGGTGTGTTTTTTAGACTGAGACTGGGGACATCTCTTTAATAATTTTTGGAGGTAGGATGTGGGTGTAAACAAAGAACGGGAGGTACACAATGCTGTGTTTTATTCAGTGCCCAGCAATAAAGTGATTTAAGGGCTGAAAGTACAAGTATAAACTATTATGATGACCAGACTGGTGAGCAAACTAGCCGAAGTAAGAAAATAAATACACAAAGAAAACTCGCGTACAAGATTTATGCTGAATGAACTCGATGTCTGCGAGAATAGCATTTCTTTTTTCAAACAATTTCTCTCATGAAAGGCTGAAGAGGTTAAAAAAAACAATTCAACATAGAAGGGGTTGTAGCAAAACTCCACGGAAACGACAAAGTAATTGATTTTGTACAATTTATTAAAAACCATACTGATCAAAATGCAATTTTGTTACCAGGACACCAGGCCACCCAATTTAAAGATGAATCAGTTAAACTTCTGCCAACTAATGATACTAAAGTAAATGTCTTTAGTAAGTACAGGGCTTGCTGTAAGGCTAAAAATAGACCCTCAGTTTCTGACAGGTCATTTAGAAGTCTCTGGCTGCACTTTTGTCATGAAATAATCATTCAAACACCAAAAAGTGACTTGTGCCGTACATGCCAAACAAACGATACTTCATTAAGCAAGCAGCCTTTTTCTTCAGAAGCTGAGAAACTTCATAAAATAGCTCTAATGATTGAACATTTAAATAGAGTGGTTGAAGAAAGAAATTTCTACAGGCAATCAGTGCAAGAAACAAAGGACTGCATGAAGAATGTAGCTTTCCGTCAAACACCACGACTGCCATGTTCCTATGAAGGCTCATGTCATTATTCATTTGATATGGCCCAACAGATTTTTGTGCCATCAAACCCTTTGCAACCAGGACCTATATATTTCCTTGTGCCATACAAAATTGAAATATTTGCAACGATGTGCGAGTCTGTTGGCCAACAGCACAATTACCTGATACCGGAGGCACTGGACGTATTCAAAGGAGCCAACAGAGTTGCTAGCATGATTGACTACTATTTTGAAAACTTTGGCTATGGAGATACAGACAAGTTGCTCCGTGCAGATAACTGCATGGTGCAAAATAAAAACAATGTTATTATGAGTTACTTGAATTGGCGGGTGCAGAAGAAACTTAACAGAACAATAAGCCTTTCATTTCTTCCAGTTGAGCACACCAAATTTGCTTGTGATTGGGCTTTAAGCCTATTTAAGAAGAAGTTTAAAGTAACAACAGCTTCATCAGTGGATGATGTTGTTAACGTTGTTAAATCTAGTACTCCAAAGTCTCCTAAGTCAGGCACTGAAAACTGGAACTTAAGATGGGAAAATTCTTATTACCTTTAGAGACTGGCAGCAGTACTTTACTGGTTTTGGCTGGAAAAAAATACCACATATAAGAGATTTCCGCCATTTCAAGTTTAGCGACAAGTTCTCAGGCGGTGTGCAGTGCAAATATGAAACCAATGGTGAATCCAATTCATGCGCCATTGGAACAATACCAACAGATAAAGACACAGCTCCTCGGAAGATCTTCCCTGAAGGTTCGACTCTCAAACGTAGAAAATATCCCCAATAAGAAAATGAGAGAGTTTTGCTCTCCAAAAACAACAGATGTGGTCTGTCTTTATCCACTTGAAAGTTCAGATGTTGAAGAGGATCCAGAGGCTAGAGAAGCTAACAGGTCACGTGAAAGGAGAAAAAAGGCTGCACTTCTGTAGAAAGAATACCAGCAACACCAATTAGTTCCTGTGTTTTGCCGAAGTGGTGACGTTTTTATAAATTTGATAGTGATTAGTTTTAGTTATTCTCTAATTTGTTAGTTATTGTTCTTGGTAGGTATAGCTATGCCAAGGTTTAGAAAAAGGAGATTATTTTAGTCACGATCAGAAAAGTTGGTAAACCAAGTAAGGATTTTTTTTTAAATCGATGTGCTAATTAAAAATTAATATAGAAGAGTGAAAACTGTAGCTATATAACTATGAATAAAATTGATACATCCTTAAGGTCAAAATGAGCATCTTTAGTTTACATATTTTGTTTCTGCAGGTGGATGCATTTTTTCAGTTAATAGTAGCATTCCTTTAGCTGATAAAAAAAAAAAGTCACCCAAAAAGAATTTTAGTGGAAAAAATGTATTCTTCAGTTCAAACATAGCATTTTAAATACCTTACATGGGGGGAAAAAATAAAAAAAATTATAGTTATTTTTCTTTTCTTAAACTTTGGTGACCATTTACCACAAATTGTTGATAGTAGATATAAATGTTTGAAATATTATAAAAAATGTAATTTTATAACAAGTAATTTTTTTTAATGTTCGGAATTAGTTTTCTATTGGTAGAAATAAAAAACATGAAAATTATTTTTGTGAGATGTTGCACGTTTTGCTGGGCCACATCACATATAATACTAATCTGTCAACTTCCATTATTTGTGTGTTAATTGAGATTAGTTTTAAGATTCTAGATTCAAAATTAAACAACTGGATATCACATGTCTAATTTTAACGCTTCTCCCCAACTCACTTGATGTGCTTGCCCATAACTATCTGTTTAAGGAGTGTGTCCTTTTCATTGTCAAAGGTGGCCTTCTCGACCATGACAGGTTCCAGTCGGCCATACATCTCCTCCACCTTCGAGCAGATACGTTGGACCACCTCCGCTACAGCCTTGCGACCCTCCTTGGAGCGAGGAAACTCTGTGTTCATCAAACGATTCACTGTCGGAAAGTGGATCCCCTGAAAACCAAATAACTATGTATTTTTCTGACTTGAAAGGGTTTTATGACCCTTTTGTTTTTTATAATTTGGGTGATTAGAACAAATGTTGACAATTACTATAATGTAGGTTTGGTTATTAAATATTGTATATTTTTTATTTAGTCTTACATTATTTTAATATTATGTATTTATTTTTGTAAACTCAAACAAAATCCGTGTTTAATTAAATTTATATTGTTTTAATATCCACTTTGAATTGATAAAGCTATTATAGTTTAACTATCCTTTGTTATAGAATGATGTTATCTTCATCTATAATTGATTAATTGGCTAGACTTTTCATGATTAATTTCAAGTTTAAATTAGTATGTTAAGAACCCAATTATTATTAGCATTTATAGGTGTGTATAGAAACCAAATTAACATGAAACGAGAAGATAGCTTATGACTAGGCTCGTGTGGGAATAATATTTGGATTTCAATAAATTTTGGGAAGGAACGATAAAAGGAAAACTAATATTTAAATATTTTTTTTAATCTAGGTCATTATTTTTCAAATCTATAACCTTAAGTGAATTATTAGTTCCCATATAGTTTTATTAAAGGCAATCAAATTAAATAAACAAATAATCTGATGATAAAATATAGTATACTGAGTGACAGCATATATTTATATGAGGGATGTACTCTCGTAATGTAGTGAAAGAACTACTTTAAACTTACTATCTTGTGTTTTTTTTATATCAGTTTTAGTTGTTAAGATGCCAGTCAACATGTGTTTACCCATCAAATCATATTACAAAATAAAAGATTGTGCCAAAACTGTTCTCTGTATTTAAAATCGGTTTTCACCAATGAAAATAAATTGTTATTACCTAGAACTAAGAATGCATAATTTTGACTAATCATACTAATTAAATTATACAATGAAAATTTTCAGACATACGTTATTTTGATAATAATGACTTCACTAAATGATATAATAATAAAAATAGAATTTCACTATCTAAATCAGAACAATTTTTACTTCAAAAATCTTTGATTTGAATTTTTATTTAGTGTTCAGGTGATTTTTTTTTTAAATGAATAATAAATATAATGTGATTAATCCAGATATAAGTACTAATATTGGAAAAAGAAGAAATCACAGAGCTAGATAGTAATTTTCTCCTTGTTTTAGTTTTTTTTAAATATAATTATTTGTTTAATATCAAGCTTTAAAAACCTAGTTTTAAAATTAAAATTTGAAATACTTTGTTTGCTGTAGTATAATGCTGCTTCTAGGAATACCAGGAACTGTGTGTACCTGTTAGCAGCGTTGCCATGATCTTTTGAAAGTGGCAGGACAAACTATTTATTCCAGTATTTCGAAATTTTAAAATTATGTTCTTACTATTATAAAGCAGAAATAGGGATCACTCTATATCTGCCTTAGTGTGGTTGCTGTACAATTTGAACCATCGGTATTTAAGGCGCTGGAATAATCAAACCAAAAGCAACAAACCTCTTCTAATTTTAAAATGTTCATGGGTGAATATTTGTGTGTGCACGCACACTCACACATGCCTGTTTGGGTGCATGCACTAGATGGTTGAGGGGTGAATAGGGTAGATGCAATAACATTTAGTTGTCTTCAGTTACACAGCTAGGTTGTGAGACAGGTGCACTTTTGTTGCTTTCTCTTTATTTGCTTAGTTAACAGTTAACCCTCACCCGTCCTTCTTTTGATAGGTAGCGTTGGCATTTAGGATGAAACATTCAAATACTTATTGATTCAAACCTATTTTTCAAATAGGTTCTTTTAGCACCGCGTCTTACTACCTATTCGGGCTATTTACCTAAGTACTAATTTTTCTGATGGTTATAGGGATTCGGAAGGTTATATTTAGAAGAAGTGTAGCCATATTTGCATGGAGGTAGAGTGAAAAATCATTTTGTAAAAACCAGACTTAGTATACCAAACTGAGATTAGAATCTCGATCTCTTCCATAGCAAATGAATTAAAATAAATACATGAAATAGTAAAGTAAATAAATTGTATGATACTATGAAACAAACTTTCTCATTTTGTATAAGTATTATAACTTCAAAAATAGGTGTTGAGTAAACTACCTTTAAGTTTGTTTTCCACATAAAAACAAACACAAACCTTGTTAATCACAATATACACTCTTTATATATAGATTTTAAACTAAATTGTTCAATTACATATAACAAAATTCAAAATTTTGGATATAAATTATATGTAAGCTACACTCAAATTACTTGTTATCTGTAAACATAAAAATTTATTCTTATGTATCACGAAAACTAATTTCAAGATTATCATTTTGAATTCAATCTCTAAGGTCAATTTTTTTTAAATTCAAATTTTATATAATATATCGTAACTAAACTACTCTTAAATTAGTTTATTTTATATAAATAAAAATACATTACTATCGATAATGTAGAATAATCCCTCAATGTCAATTATGAACCTAATCATTAAAGCTATTTTCAAAAAAATCTAATTTAAAAAAAGGCTGTCATTGGTTTACTAATGAATATTCTTTTTTTTTTAGAAAAAAATCCATATAACTATTTATAATGCAAAATACTTAACAGTTGCCCATTTTGAACTGAATCACCAAAGCCATCTCTTAAAATCTTCAAATAAAAAAAATTATGACATATCTCTATAAGGAAAACCTCTTTTCGATTTATGAGGTATATGGTATTATTATTATTATTAATTTTATGAGGTATTATATTTGAAAGAAGGTATAGGAAAGGTGGATAAATAGGTGGATCATTCTTTACAATTTTCCATTTCCTCCCTTTTTTTCTTTTTTTCCCCTCTTTTAGGAAGTTACATTGTGAGTTTCACATTCCTCCCTGATGAGTTCTAAGAGAATGAAACCTAGGTCGGGGGATTGGGCGGTGACGATTGATTTTCTTTAAGAGGCAACCATTACCTCTTTGTCCAATGGTAGCAATGTAAAGTGTGAACTCTGTTGGGTTTTTTTCCATTGTAAAAGCCATATTGTGTTCGTCCCCTTTTATATGTTTCTTTCCACCTTTCTTACACCTTCTTCAAAATATAATACAAATAAAAAAAAGTCATCAGTAAACTACCCATAGCTGAATTCATGCCCTCCTAACCGCCCCAAACCAAGTATACAGCTTTATATGTTATGGTCATATCTAACAGATAAACATTTTAAGCAAAATCACTATAGGCCCTTTTCAAATAAGTTGAATTTTCAAAAACCCCTCATCAATAAATGGCCCATTGTCGTATTTTTTAACCAAAATCAAGTATACAGGGTTGTCATGTCAAACACTACCAAGATATCCAATTGTAACTAAATCGTTTGGACCATTTTTAAAACCTTTCCTATTTTTGAAAGATCAGTCATCAGTTAACAGTCCATTAATGAGTTTTAACCCCAAAACAAGAATACATTGTTAATTGTCATGTAAAGCACTCCAAAAATACCAATTTGGAACCAAATAATTAAACCCATTTGTAAAATATTCTAAGTTTTTTTTTAAATCAATCGGTTAACCACCCATACTTGAGTTTTTACTCTAAAAACAAGTATACAGTGTATTTTGGCATACCAATATCCATAAATACATTTTAAGCAAAATCATTAGACTTTTATAAAAATGTGGTATAAAAAATCAAACAGTAAACTGACCTTAATTTGAGGGCTAGGGTTAAAATAAAAAAGAACTATTTTGAGGTAAATCTTATAAAATATAAATATCAAATGTGATCCAAATCCACCAAACCATTTTTGTTCTGTGGCCATGGGCAAACTGACATACAGAGAACCTTTTAAGATCCACTTTTTTTTTGGTCCGGATTCACATAAAACGTTAAGAATCATCATAATATCGAGATTGATTTTTACTGTCTCATATTTAAAGAAAGTATTATGACTGTGAAAAAAATCTATCTTGAAATTATGACGATCTTAACATTTTGTGTGAACACAAACTCAAAAAATTGGATTTTGCAATTTTGTCTATCCCCAGGTTTATCTGCCTCTTTGTGGCCATGGATCCAAAACGGTTTGATGGATTTTGTTCAAACTTTATAATTAGATTTTATAGGATTATACCACCAAATGATGTGGTTTTTTTTTACCCTAGTCCTTTAATTAAGGGTAGTTTACTGATGAGTAATTTAATAATTTTTTTGACTCTCAAACTTTTTGGAAAAGGCTCTTAACGATTTTGTTTCAAATGCATGTCTAAGATTTTATAGACATGCTCAATAGCACTATATAATTAGTTTTTGGGCAAAAATTCGATGAAGGGTAGTTTACAAATGGATTTTTTTTGAAAATTCTAAATATTTTGAAGAGAGATCTAACAATTTTGTACATAATATATATCTGGAAATGTTTGGTATGACAAATGAAAATGAATAGTTGTTTTTGGAGTAAAAATTCATTTATGGGTAGTTAAATGATGATTGATTTTTCAAAAACTTGAAATATTTTACAAGTGGTTCAAGCAATTTGGTTACAAATGGGTATCTTAGGAGTGTGATATTACAAATAACAAACACTGTTTTCTTTGATCGGGTAAGAATTCAATAAAAGGTTGTTTACTGATCTGTGATTTTTGAAAATTTGAATTATTTTGAAAATGGTTTTAACGATCTTGCTTAGAATGTATATCCGGGCAGTGTTTGACACAATTCGTGTGCTGAGTCTCACTATAGTATTTGTAAGCTATTCTAAATTAATCCAATATAGCTTTTCAGATGACATTTTTATGGAGTGATTATGTAAAGATAGAAAAATGACACACAAACAAGACCTTGAACCCCTGTCATTCAGCTCTACTGGCTAACTGCTGTGCCTATTGAATCATCCGGGATCTCTTTGTCAGTGTCATCATCCATTTAAACCTCCAAGCGTACGGGTGTAGTTAAATACCAACACTTGTTACAAGTAAATTCTAATTATTCAGTAAGTAATAATATATTTCAATAGTGTAATTTGCTATTTTGATTGCTTTGCATTAAACTAATATTACCAAAGTATACCTGTTATATTTCATTGTGTATCGGGAATAATATTTTACTAGTGAAAAAACATATTATTACATTATTTCTATCATTATTGGCCTCAAAAGAAGTTTTAAAATAAATCACTACTAGCCTATTATTTCATGTTTTTAATGTAAAAAGGTATGCCCACAAATAGAATTATATTTATCATTTGATTAATTTTGTAATTCAATGCATATTCACTGTTCTGGAATGGTATATTTCCTAGGAGACTTTTGGCTATCACTTTGTATACATTTATATATTAAGCAGCGTTTTAATCTAGTTATTTCTTCTATTTTGTGTAATCTCTTGTCTGATCTATATTACACAATTAAATGCACTAATAGGGCATAGTGACTAGAAAGGTAAAATTTAGATACATTTTAACCACATTTGCGTTGAGGTAGAGTGGGAAACCTCATAAAAAAATCACTGCTTGTAAGCAAACACCTGGCCAGGATTTAAGCCCGACCAACCCCTTCTCTGCCCCCCACTGGCAAACCAGGCAATATCCCAATTTGATTACGAATGAATATATCTGACAGCTATAATACTTTCAATTCGTGTATATTACGGCCCAGATAAATTTCAATAATATCCTTCATGAAAGACCGGGCCACTTGAAAAATGTATTGCCTTCTATTTGTGACAATCTATGTTCTTGCCTCTGTGGGGTTGACTGAGCCGGTAAAACACCATTGGTTTCTTCTGCTATTGTTGAATAGGGGCTGCATTCTTCACTTCCAAAAATCATTGATTGGGTTCTTAGGTGGTTCAAAAAGTGTTTATTTTTAACTATGGGTTGGGTCAGTATCCAACAGGCACTATTTTGGAATCCACACAAAGTTGTTCCCTGTTGGGTTTTTTAATTGGGTATTTTTGATCTATCAAAACCGGAGGTAGCGTGATTTGTGTTCATGGCTCTGCCAGGTTATCGGGATTATATTTAAGATTTTTCTCATCAAGAGGGCATGTTCCAAAGGACAAGACTATATCATTTTAGACCCATGATTGCGGTGTGCTTAACAAGATTAGTGTGTTTCCATAAAATTCCCCCACTTCCTCTTCATATAAAATTAATATAGGTCCTGTTAATACTCACAATATATTTAGAGCAATGGTTGAAGCTGTTGAGGTGAGCCATTACCACCCGGGGGTCTCCTTTCTTATCGCACATCATACAGACATACATGGGCTCCCTGCCCACCTCCTCTGGTGCAATCTCCACAATGTATTCTAGTCCTGAAAACAACAAAACATCAGTTTCAACAGGGGACTATGAGGTATGTGGTGTTAAATCTACTTTTCTTAGCACAGGGCTCACCAATGAGTGGTCCGGTGCGGAATCTATCCAGTGTCTCCTGGATCTGGGCCACTCTCTTGACAACATCCTCGAAGCCTGGAGGCACCGGCTCCCCTGGGGCTAGCTGTGGAATTTCTGTTCCAGACAAAATAAAGATAATATGATCCTATATGGAAGTGTTATCTTTATATTTACAATTTTTACAGGCATGTTCAGAGACAGAGAAGTTATTAACAAAGGAAAGGTTGAATCAGATATAGTTTAATATAAAAAAAACAAAGAGCACTTAATAAGTCAATTACTTCCATTCAATTCTGTACTTATTATGTTATTTTATTTGTATTTAATGATGTTTCCTAATAGGAAATTTCGAAGCTATTTTACAAAGAGAGTTGCATCTTAACTTGACGCACCTAAACGGTCTAAGTAAGCCATATCACACTTAAGACACCAATGTACAAAATAGAAGGAGAGGGAAGAAAGTTAGAAGTTCAACTTGAGAACACTCGTCTCTATGCTGATAACGCTTTCCCTCTTCTTCTGACGAGTTTACACAGTCACTTTAATATTTGCACCTTGAAAACATTTATTCGCTTTTTTTAATTTTACCTTTTTCTTGTTTCCTATCCTAGATAGACATATGCTACCACAAACTTTTTTCAATCTAAATCCTGGAAAGTAAACTCCTACGGGCCATTTTTGTGACCAAGACAAATAGCCTTAGTTGTAGAGGTTTCATAAAAAAAAAATATGCTTACAAAAAACTATTTAAAGATAAAAATAATAATTTTGTGAAACTGAAGGACTATTTTTATAATTATTTAAGAATGTATGGTTTTTGTTTAAATGTTATATCTTTGAAATTCGCTGAGTAAAACATAAATTCATTAATATGGGAAATCTTATCTTGACCGGGCTTGACGTCAGTGGTAGGCAACGTCCTTAACGAAAGCTAAAACATAGTCCCCAGCTATACAAATACAGTAGAGCGTCGGAAATCCGGACGTCAAAAATCCAGAGCGTCGCAAATCCGGATCGGCGGTAAGAGCAGGTAGGGGAGGTAGTGGAAGGTGTCCTTGAGAGTTCAACGACTTAGCCAGTCACCTCTCCTTGGTCACGTGCTCGGCTCAGTTCTGTGCTATCATTTACAAACTTTACAGCAGTGGTGAAACCTTCGTTGTATAGTTGCCTTGTGACGTTTTAGTGTGCGAGTTAAAACGGTACATATTTTTACTTTGTTAATGATGTCATCATTATCAAATAAAAGGAAACATAAATTTTTATCTATAGAGGAGAAGTTAGAAATTCTCCGAAGACTGTCTAAAGGGGAAAGTGGTGCATCTCTCGCTAAAATATATGGTGTGGGAACCTCAACCATTAGTGACATTAAAGCAAAGAAAGGCACTTTGCAACGTTTTGCTTCAAAACTAGATTCTGAATAAGGTTCACAGAAAACAAAAACCACAAGAACGGCAAAAAAAAGTGCATTGGAAGACGCTATGTACATTTGGTTTACGCAGAGGAGAAGTTTAGTTGAGCCTATTTCTGGTTCACTCATTTGTGAAAAGGCGATCCACATGAATGAAAAACTTGGCGGGCCTACAGATTTCAAAGCTAGTTCGGATTGGTTGAAGATTTTTAAAATGAGGCACGGGATTAGAGAGCTGGATGTCCAAGGTGAAATATTATCAGCTGATAATGCTGCTGCAATGATGTTTAGGGAAAAATTTGTTAGCATGACAATTGAGGAGGGCTACACAAGAGATGATGTTTACAACGCTGACGAAACTGGGCAAAATTGGCGTTCTCTACGCCGGAAGTCATTGGCTTCTCGTAGATAAAAATCCGCTCCTGGCTTCAAGGTTGCAAAGGAAAGAGTGACAGTAATGGTTTGTGCTAACGCAAGTGGTTCCCACGTTTTGGATCTGTTGGTTATCGGAAAAAGTAAAAAGCCACGATGCTTTAAGAACATTAAAACCTTACCTGTAATTTCATTCCCAGTGTTAAAAAACATAGGAAGTAAAACAAAAAAGAAGGCAAGGTTGTCCTCATCATTGGCAATGCCCCAATTCACCCCGGCCTTGATGTCTTGAACAAAATAGACGATAATATTTAAGTCATGTTCCTGCATCCAAATGTAACCTCCATACTACAACTGATGGACCAGAGGGTCATAGAAAAAATGAAAAGAATTTATAAAAAAACAGATGCTTCGTCAGCTCTTGCTAGCTGAAAGAGACAAAGAAAGTGTGCTGCAGTTTGTGAAAAACCTCAGCCTCAAGGACGCCATTTACATGGTAGCAGATGCCTGGGGATCTCTCACTGTCAACTTAAAAAAATGCCTGGAAAAAATTGTGGCCAATCCCCGAAACCCCAAATCAAGGACAAGATGAGGCAAACTCTCAAACTCCATCGAACGCCAAAACTCCTACTGACGCTGAAGTTGTGGCTCTATTCCAGACATTGCCTGGATTTGAACAGTGCGATGAACTCGACGCAAGGAGTGCGATGAACTCGACGCAAGGGAGTGGTTTGAAAGTGATGGCAATGACCCTAGTTATCAGCATTTGAATGATGACAAAATAGTTCATCAGGTAATTGAGGACAATGATAATGGAAGCAATGTAAGAGAGAGTGACGATGCTGAAGAAGCTGTCGATCCTTCACACTCAAGACACCTATGAAGCAATCCAGACAGCTATGAACTGGTTAGAGAAGCAACCTGAGGGGGCGGTGACACAACTCATACATAGAGGTCTTCCAACTGTAAAATGACTCCATCATAAGTTACATATTAAGCAATAAGGCTTTTCTCATGTAGGTTTTCAACCAATCTTTATTCACAGAAACATTTGACTCAAAGGCTCTATTGCTATAAAAAGAGAACAAGGATTATTTTATAAAAAAATATTGCAGCTCATGTGGTGCATTTTCTTTGGAAAAAATTATCTAAATAACATATCAAGATGGTCACTACATGAAGTGAATCCTTTAAGGTAGTCAATAACTTCTTGCTTTGATAGAAAATAGTATTTTTTTACAGCATCGGCCTGCACGCTTAATGGTTGACTCCTAATGCAGAAGTTATCCTATGGGTCCAAACAAAATGTATTGAACATTATTGCAGGAGACACACAACTGGCACCTTTGACAATTTTTCAAGCGACACTTTTGTAAAAGTTTATTGCAGAGATAAACTAGGAATTTTTGACAATCACCTTTGAACTGAAGTACCTTGATGTCTTTAATAAGCATTTGTTGAATTAATTACGTCAAATTTTCTGTTCATCCAGTGGTCAAGTAGTTTACTTAGATCTCCAAACATAAATGATGACAGAGGTTGATTGCTCTTATTTTCCATTAGAAATGTCTCTAACTCAAGTGAAATTGAGAGTGTGAATCAGATTTTGTAGGATTTTTTTTTAAGAATAGAATTAATAATTTTAATAAGGCATCATTGACATTGCTCCCTCTAACACCTTTGAGTTCTCTGCGCATCTAATAGAACAAAGCTTTATTGGGAAAGAGATGATCCTGTTATTCTTGGGTTGTCTGCATAATAATATAGTAGGTGCAAAAATAGGTTGGTAGCCCAAATAGAGTTAGCATGTGCAGTTTTTTAAGCACCATGAACAATATGTAAGGATAGAGTTCCGAATTCCAGAAATCTGTATTTTTTTAATATCTTTCTTTTTTCAAGTAGCACTTGTGATCATTAAAAAATGAGGTTTACATTTGGTCCATCAATGGAAACTTGAAGCAACTTTTTAAGATCAAAACCATCTTCTTTTAGTGCAGATATAAAGTTTATTAATATAACTTGAGCTGTCACATGACCTTAACAGCAAGATGTTAAATATCCTATATAATTTAATTTTAGTTCCAGAAGTAAACAATAGCCATCTGGGTCTTCTGAGCCGCAATAAAAGTACATTCATGACTAGAGTTTACTTGGATGACAGCTCAAAATGTTGATATAAATAGTTCCTAGTGTATCCCTACGCCAACAGTTGACATCATTCCCTTTAGACAGCTATAATTCAAACATATGATAATGTATGAATGTGATAGGTAACCCAAGTAATTTAGGCCAATATTATTTATATTTATTTGAGGTCAGGCACAAAGCTTATTTCCACTTAAAAAATGTTTTTATCCACAACACTTTAACAAGAGGTCTAACAAATATAGTTTCAAAATGGTGACCGAAAAATCTAAACCATGTGATTGATCATGATGCAAACAAGTTCTTTACAATGGTGCACTTAAGCAGTTTATAAAAATATTTCATTCAGTTAAATATTTAAAAATACGATAACATAATCATAAAATAGTTTATTACATATAAAAAGAGGACAAATATTTTCTCTTTTCCAAGAAAATATTATGCCTGTATTAATGTATGCACTATATTACATGTTATCGATAATATTACAAAATTAAGAATAGGTACTTTTAATTATGTTAAAAACATTATTTTGGATTGAATAAACATTATTATTATTATTAGCACCGCGTCTTACTACCCGTTCGGGTTATATGCACTTACGCTAATGTGCAATGGTAGGGTGATTGTGAGATGAAATGAAGGACCTACAGTTTAACGTGGAATCCGAACCACAGTGGAGACCTGGCATTCCTCACATTCACAAGAAGTCTTGTCAGAGGTGAAGGAAGGGTTTGGATAAACAGAAATTATTAAAAGTAATGGAATAGTGTGGGAAAACTAAAGATTATGTTATTCTTAATTTAAAATATAGCATGTAATTTAAAAACTCGTTTATAACAAAACAGTGATCTTTTACAAGTGTTGGCAACCCAAAACTTAAAACATATGATTTTTCAACTGTCATTCAGGTAAAAAGCTATGGTGAACAGACTATTTATGCTCTCATTAAATGAGATACAGTAAATTGGGCAGTGATTACCCATATTATTTGCAAAGTCGCTTTTTAAAAAGGACCTACTCTATACACGATGTTATATCCAAATTTATCTTTATATGCCATGGAGATCATAAAAAAAAATTGTTTGAAGAACCTAATACATTAAAGAGAAGTAATGGCTTTCGTGCAGTTGGAAGAATTAGTAATTCAAAGCACTTAGGGAAAAAAAACATGTGCAGAGACAAAGGTCACAATTAATCAGGATTAAACAAATTGTACAACTAGTCACATTCATCCTTACCTGGCTCCGTATCACTTTCAAGCCGACTGAAGAGACATCGTGGGTGGGAGGGTACTGTCAGCTTCACCTGATGCTTCTTGCTGCGGATGTGCGTCTCGACATGGTCCTGGTTGAGCACCACAACGTCGCACAGGTGACAGCGCCACCGTTGTGAATCCTCATCAAGGTTACCGCGCAGTGAAAAAACATACCCAAATGTGCCATCTTCAGTTGGGACTTTTAAGCTTAGGATTCTATCCCTATCTTGCTCCTTGTTTTTAGCCTGTAGAAGGAGACATAAAAAAAACTGCATGTTAACACTTACCTTACGCAAAGATATCACCACAATAAGGAAGAAGGTTCTAGTCTTAAAACAAAGCAATAATAATAAAAAAATCTCAACTTCAAGTTTTATTATGACTCTCCTCATAATGTAGGTTAGTAGACATACTCGAGAGGCTAGCTCGTTTAAAACCTTTAATAAATGACAGCAGCCTACAACACACACACTTTAATCTAAAGCAAATTTTGTTTTCCCTATTAGGTTTCAATTAAACAAACCTAGAGTTATTCTTAAGTTAAAATAAATTATGTTTGTTTTGTATGTTTGAAAAACTAGTTGGTCCAAGCTGTGGTTAATTATTTGTCAAAAATATGATTGGGTCACAGTAATAATTATTATTGGAATAAAATTACTTGGTGTTAAAAAGATAAACCTGTTAGCAATCCTACTGTGCTAAACTAACGTTAATTTGGACATTTGCAGCTATCAATCTTTAAGGCGGGCATTTATAATTATTTTGATAAAGAAAACAATTTAAGTAAATGAATCTATTCAATTTACAAAACTTTTATAGTTTAACATGTGATATTTAGTTATATATATTTATGTACATATGAAACAAAATCAAATGAAGTCTCACTTTCATTTCCTTAGAAGATAAAGTAAAAATTAATCAAAAACAAGGCCTCAAAGTACATATTTTACCAAGGGAATATTTTAAAATACTTTTAAGAAATCAGATCTCACATTATAAAGACAAAGATATGTATATTTTTTCACAACACTATGAATAACAGTTTATTCAATATAGCTAGAATATAGTAAAAAAAAATCTTCGACTTTGTTTTGCGCCACAAAAAAGTAAAATACTTCTTTCATCCCTCAAAGATTATTTTCCAATAAAAGCTGTGTCGACCTTGATCATTATCATCATACAAAGGTGTTAAATAGTCAAATTATGTCAAACAACGCCCACTCCTCTTGTACATCAAAGTAGGAAATTTTTGAAGCTTTGACCTCCAAAGATTATCTGCAATAAGCAAAACATGGTTAGAATAATGTTTCCAAAATTCTAGGAATATTAAAAGTTATGAATTGAAATAAATATCTACATAAACATACTTTTTATGCATTATGTAAAGCAAATCGGTAATTAAACCCAAACACTAACTAATTTATTTAGCTAGGATATTTTTTTTAAATATTAGTTTGATATACAATTAGTAAAATATTGATATTTTAACTAAAAAACTAACTAAAAACGTCATTTGCTACAAATAATTACTATTGAGGATGTGTATTGTGCTAAAGCTCGTGTGTGTATGTGTGTGTGTGTGTGTACACACACACACACAAACATACATATACAGTCACATATATATAATTTAAATACAGTTGTGTACATAAAGTGTCCAAAGAACCTGTTGTCTTAAGGACCAGAGTTTGATTCTGTACACAGGTATAACTTTTTTAAACATGTTTACAAATCGTTTTGGAAAGAAAGTATGCAACAGTCCTAAAGAGTAAACAACCTTATTTAAACTAAGATATATTTGGTAAATGTTAGTATAACTTGAATATTACTTTGTCAGACACTTACCTTAAAAATGATTTAACACTGGAGGCAAGGATAACGTGAAGCTAGCTAAGGTGTCAGGAAGAACATGTTATGCTTACTGATGTAGGAGTTAAGTGCCCTCAAAGATAGCATTTTATCAAATGGAATTCAGTTACAAGAATAAGGTGGGCTTGGTAAAAATCTAACGCGCACAGTCTTCAGTTTATTTTCACAATCAATGATGGAAAAGGACAAAGACACAGCAAGTTTCCAGCAAGAGTCTGAGATGTCTTGAGTAGTGTGCTAAGGTGACAGGACATTTCTCAAATGTTAGTCACAAGATTATCGGACTAATAACCAAGTAATTTTGGTTAGGGAGAGTTACTAATAGTCAAATTTGAGCCTAGACAGTGCATAAATAAATTTAGTATGTATTTTTGTGTGTGTAACAAAACTCATGTGGTATTAAAATTTTGCTGCTAGGTTTGGAAAGTTTAATGATGTGTTACCATGCTCTATCTAATAAGTTGGTTTGACAGTTGGGTTATATAACCTAGACTAGAGTAATATAAATTCTTTTTACAACTTATGTCTGAGAAAACTGGTATATAGTATATCAATG
The DNA here is from genome assembly GCA_902151425.1 of Timema shepardi. Taxonomy (NCBI): domain Eukaryota; kingdom Metazoa; phylum Arthropoda; class Insecta; order Phasmatodea; family Timematidae; genus Timema; species Timema shepardi. The sequence continues at coordinate 38,368 of CABFVX010004332.1, read as the reverse complement.
TAGGTAGAGTCCTCAGACTTTATTTGCACTAGATTTTACAAGCAGTTTGAGCTTTCTAATGATGCAAGAGTAAGGTAGAATTAGAGGAAATGTACTCATATTTGCATGAATGGAAAGTGGGAAATCATCCAAGAAAAATTACATTCAGGAAACTTGGCTGGGATTCAAATTTTGACCTTTCCGTCATCAGAAACCAATGCCCACCTATACAAGTGTCTGACTTTTGTTAAAGAATTTATTACAAAAGATGTTAGGAGATGAATTAATTACACTCAATAATAATATTCTAGATTATGGTAGGTCAACACACATCATACGTTCCTCTTGAATTGCAGATTTGTTCCTCAAATAAAACAATTGAGAATAAATTGTGCATTGACTGTACCCTCCAATTTCTCTTTAAGAAAGCTTGAAGGTGTGAGGTAAGGTAACATTTGATCCAATACAATAGTTCAAAGCATTTAACACAAGTTTGACAATAATCCAATGCCATTCCAGATAGAGTACAGTAAAATTGTGAATACACATTTCAGACATACATTTACAAAGACACACACACTTTACAACTTAATATTGAATTGTAGAATTTATATTTACAATAGTTAGAAAACAAATACAAAAATTCTGTTACAGAGGTTTGTCTAGGTGATTAAAAAACACGTCACTTGAAACATTATAAAAGATGAGAGAGCTTTCTGATGTCAAAAATGTTACCAAAAAAACTTATATTGACATGAAATATAAGTGGAGAACTAAATATTGCGAGACGTGTGTTTACAAACTTTTACTTAGCACATTTCAAGGGATATAAAAAAAATTTAAGTTCATTGTAGCATTTTTGAATGTGTATGAGAAATAAAACCAAAGTGAATATTTTTTCACAAAAATGACTACTTGGACTTAGCAAATAATAGTCAATTATGTCAATTTTAATAAGGATTATTTCAACCATACCTATACATTTTTTTATTTAGAAGACTTTATTTGCTTCCTTTTTTTGCCTGAAATTGCAAGAAAAAATTGTACTAACCGCACTATTAAAACTTTATTTCAATAATCCTATGGCCAATCAGAGTTTCCACTCCAGAAATTGTATTTCCCTCAAACAAAGAGAAAAGACCATTGGTAAGAAAGAAGTAGAATGGGTGTTTGATCTGGCTTTTATTTTATGGCAGACATATTTTGACCAAAGGCAAATATTTTATTTAAGAATAGGAAATCTAGCAGTGATTTTTTTTAACAGTGCTACATAAGAATGAGATGATTTTTAAATATTTTAAGCACACACAAAAAATTACATATTTTTAAAATCGAAATACAACTTAATTAAAGCCAATAATTTTATTTAGCACAAATAAGGTGAGCTTTATTAGACTATGAACCGATTTAAACATTAGTTATAGGGATGTGAAAAGTTCAAAAGCATCAAGGTGCCAGGTTTGAGTGTTGGGATTTCTAATTATATTATTTGGCAGATGTAGATCGAATTCTTGAGCAGGATATTACATTTTGATTACTAGGCAGGATATTTACCATTGGTTCAGGGTTCATCATAAATTATTATTATTAGCACTGCGTCTTACTACTCGTTCGGGTTATATGCCCTTGCGCTAATGTGCAATGGTAGGGTGATTGTGAGATGAAATGGAGGACCTACAGTTTAACGTGGAATCCGAATCACGGTGGAGGCCTGGAATTCCACAAATTCACAAGTTATGATTAATACACGTCTTGTCGGAAGTGAAGGAAGGGTTTGGCTATCACATAAATCTGTGTGTTCATCATAAAGATAGCCCATTTGTGTTAAGTGATTAATAGGAGTATACAAAGATCACACATCTTTGAAAGCATTATGAAATAAACTAAACCGACTGGTGTCATAAAAAAAATTCAGTCAAATGTTGACTAGCTCGAATTATGTAGAAATGTAAATGTTTATTTGATTTATTTTATTTTTTTACGATTTTAGCATCAGAGTTATCCCAGTGTGTTTCAAATTGCCAATAATTTATATTATGAGTAAGTTGAGTTAAAAATCTTGTTTTTATTTTTAATGTTTTAATTTTCTCCTCATTTTTCAAGTTTTGATTTTTTTTATGTATAAAAAAGAATTATAGATATATAATTAATATAAATGCATGGTTTACCATTGTGTTTATTTATAAGCCCCTAAGTAAATGCTAACATGAATAGGCCTACAGTATATTAGGACATAAGCACCTGAAAACCTCTGTAGTAGATTACACCATTAAAAGTTACAATGACTTGATAGTGTTAACATTGCATAGGATTGATAGTGATTACATATTTTTATAAACCTCTTTATAAAAAAAATGCTATGTTATTATACTATATTATTAATCAAATAATTATTTGAACATAAGTCATCAAATGATTAGATCCTTTAGTCCATTCAACAGTTAAAATAATAAGACATCTTCCACAAAAAGACAAGAGGAAATTTAATTTAATTAGTACAAAAATACCAACCGTTATTCTCGACCAACTTGGAACACACTAATTTTCTCAGATCTGAACTAGAAGAAAAGGAATATATCCCTAACTGGATGTCATACAAAGCAATTTCCCACCCTCACCGAGGCTTGTTTTCTTCCTTGAAATTCCCATTCATCAGCCTGTGCCATTAGATGAGGTAGCTAAGCCCTAGCACTAAGTTTCCAATTTACAGCAGCTAAACAGTATATTCTACTACTCAACTTTATCAACTTTAAACGGAACAAATTATTATGAGGGTAGAAACTGTTGAAAATGCCACCAGTGTTGATAGGTCATCACTACCGACTTGAAGATCAATAGTTTCAGATTAAAATTGTGATCCTGACAATCTTGGTTGATCAGTTGGCATGCCCAACTGACTTAGGGCCATGCTCAATCCTGACTGGCTGCACTAAATGGTTTTTCATTTTATCAAAAAATTAATATTGGTGTATTACATACAAATGTAGCTTACACAGCCTGATCTCTTGGATTAAGATTATTTAAACGTTGTTATGATTTAACAACAGTTACAAAAATAGTAGGCCAAAAACATTTTGAAAAGATAACTTCTCAAGGTCAAATCTAATTAATATTAAAAAACTGCACTTAAGAAAAAATTCCTCAATACTTACCTTCCCCACACCCCGGTGTATTATGTTTACCTGTGTGTTCTCTTTCCAAGATCTTCCTTTGATGTCTAAATTATCAAAGTCTTCTTCACTACTGTTTTGATTGACATAGCTCTCCATCGCAAACAAAACTATGGGTCGCTTGTGCACCACAAAATAATTAAGGTCTTCAATGTCGCACTGCGAATGAACTGAAAATAACAAGTAAAAAAATTTTACTAGGTGAAGAAACCCTATATTAACAAACACTTATACATAAACAATTTCAGATTGAATATAGTTATTTGTTTATTTAAACGTCACTATGAGTCCAATACTTCCCAGCACATGTTTGATAGTCTTATGTTGGGGGTGTGCTAAGATTTAAAAGTTGAAACTGCATCTGAGCACTCTACCTACCATTCTTGTGCACTTCAAAGTCACCCATAGAAGTTAGGTATTTAAAAACTTTAAAAATCAACCAATATTTATCTGCTTTTCTTGTATTAGATATATTCCTGGATTAATATTTTAGAGCATATTTGGAATTGGTAAAAAACGCCCCAGCTGAGAAATTATCGGCATGTTTTAACCTAAATATTAACAAAACAATCCCTTTGTATTCACAAACAATGCTGACTTACATGCAAACAAAGGTTACTGCAAGGATACAACATATTTTTGTTTATCAATGATAACACATGTGTTTACTCTGAATTTCTATCTTCATTTTTACAGCATTCATCTAACACACATTGGTCAAATTCCTCCATCATGATTTCAATATCATAACCACCCAAACAAAGTGATCAAAAACAAAATATATTCCCGATGACTACTATATATAACAATTATCAGTGATTTGGAAATATTTTAGTGCAAATAAATGCAAGACAATTTTTGAAATTTGAATATGAAAACACATCTAAATTGTGTTATAAAACACAAGTTAGTACCTTATACTAATGAATTTATTTGTAATTTTAAGCCAAGTAATGTAAAGATTTCAAAATACTTAAATCTAGGCCTGACTTCGCAATTTGAATAAAAAACTAAGAAATTTCAGAAAATTGTTTTAGTTGTAATTTACATTCTTTACACTTGTGCTTCTTTAAAGCATATACTCTTATAATATAAATAAGCATATAGAAATAATCTAAATGCTTATGATACTAATAGAATATAAAACAAAGATAATAAGTAAGAATAACTATTTATGAAAATTTAAAAAATCTCATAGTCACATTGAAGTGACATTCATAAAAATATAAGTGTAAATGCCTAGAAATTGAACTAAATATATAGGCTAGTTTACATTGTGCAAAATTAAATAATAAGGTTAATCAATTCCCAAATAATATGGCAACTGTACTTATTGAATAAATGCCCTCCAAGTCCTAACAATCAGAGAAAATAATTACAATGATCTCTTGACAGACAAAACAAACTTTTTCTAATCGAATGGCTTAGAAATGAATGTTTCTGGGAAAATAGCAGAAAAAAAAGAGGTTTTCAGCATCAGCTTTATATGCACTCCACCTAAATCCAAGTCTTCCTTCTAGAAAATTGATTATAATAATTACCTTTCATAAAACTGAAAGACTTATAATAAAAAATATACAAGCCACTCTAAAACTGAAGCTTTATTCTAAACATATTTATTTTTTACTTTTAGGTATAAAAATAATGATAAAATCATAACTTTGTTTTCGTTTGTATTTCATAACTTTTCATTTATAGCATATTTATCAAACAGCTTAATCTGCAGAGAAAGATTAACACTTGTTATAGGAATTGCACCCAAATTTGTGTGACTAAGAAAACTATTGTGATAAATAACATATGGAAAATATCCTCCAGTTTACCAGTTTAGTATATTGTAAGCGTGGCCTGTGACTGCATAGCCACCAGTGCAGGTAAACTATTTTATCATTGGAGCACTAAATTAAAAGGAAGTTTCCTAGCCAAGAGCCTGTTTTGGCTTTTTAAACTAAAATTGGGACATTAATGGACAACATGTGACTAGAACTATTTAATACTTGTTAAATATGTTAACAAAATACTTATGTTTACAAAATTTCTATATATTTGAACCACTATAAAATAAAAACCTTAAAAGGCTGTGATTGAATTCAATATAATTTAGCAAACACACGCACCCTATAACCAAGTTACAATATTCATTACTTAAATTAGTGTTCCTCATCAAATGGGTCATTAGAATTCCCTAGAAACAATGTAATCTACTGAGTGACCCACATGCATAATGAATTAGTGCTATCGGTAATGGAAGGACCATTAACTACTGCCAATATTAGATAGGTAACTTATCAGTTAATCAAATCACACATGACAAAATTTAAATATAAAACAAAAGTTCTTAGCAAATTTGAACAAGTAAAACAACAGGTTGTGTTTAGTAGAAAATATGTTTTTCTTTTTTTTAGTATTCAAACACTTGTAATACATCAAACTTACCACATTTCATGTAAAACTCCAAATTTCTTCTCCAGAGTAAATTGTCTTCAGTATTTAGTAATTGTGTGATATTTAACACATATTAAAACAAAGGTTACCTTTAAAAGAAACCTTTTCTGAACAAAATTTCCTAATTTTTCCAGGCTTAAACATGATCGATTGCTGACACGAAATTTAAAAAAATACGTTTACGAACTACAGACACACGATTCCGAAGCATGTCGCCTCCAAATTTTTATTCACACAAAGATTTCTAGAAATGTAAAGGTATATATTTAGTAGGAAATTGTAATAGGAGCTAGGTGAATCCCGACACAAACATATGAAACTATAGTAATGAATAATTTATATAATTATAATAAAGGGAGCATATAGTTAGATGAACAAATAATAGTCCTAAGAGTGTTCTGAATGGAAAAAAATATGCTTGTATTTTAATATATTGATGATATAACTTAAAAAGAGTTTCAGCCATTTAACAAATGTCCAAGTATAATTGAAGAGCTCGTTCCTGAAACTAGTTCAATCCAATTTTTTTTTAATTTACAGGAGAACCTAAAAAACTAGCAACCAAACGTCCTTGAATTTTTAATTTCAATTTAGAGTTAAATGTTCAAAGTAGACAATTTGTGTTCAGAGTGACGTAAAACATATAGAAAAAAGATTCCCAAAAGTTTTTTTGCAAATACTTTTTTGTTCTATTGTCGGTATTTTTTTAAAAAGAACTGAAATGGTTTTGGGAATAAGCTCTTCAATTATATGTACAAATTAAAGTTGTCTCTAAAACATTATGTACCAGGTAATTAAAATATTTATTTTATAATAACGAGTTTTCCAAAACATAAGTTTATTGCACTCTTCAACTTAGCACTGCAATGCAATAGTGCCTCTTTTCATATGCTGATTTTGGAGTATTTATACTCTGGCATATTATGTGCTATTAAACAAATATACTGTGTGCACTCAATACTTATTGCTGCATGCTAACACAGAGGTGATGAATATATGCATTGTTAAACTCACATTAAGGGTATATTTGTAAATCAAGTAATATATATGTGTATTGCTTTTTCTAATACAATACAAATAATTGTGTTTAAGCCTTAGGCAATGTGGTCCAACTGGCAGCCCACTCACTCAAATTGTGGCCCTCACAGAATCCTGAAGGCAGATTAAAGGGAAACCCTTGTTGGTAAATATGAAATAGCTAATGGTTCAAATTTAAATTTTGTCATAATTGCATTTTATAATACATATTTAATTTGATTAATAAAAATATGTATAAATATATGTTTATAAAGCTACGTTGTTATGTGAATTTGTGTATGCACAAATGCAGATGCGAGCCGGGGGCTAAGTTGGGCCTACTACGATGACTGCTCTTAAGTTGTGCAATATGAGCTTTATTACGATAGTTAAATGGTGTTTTGTTGGTAATCAGACATTAAAAAGTTAGTCTTGAGCCGATCAGCCATTTTGCTAATCCTGACCATAATTTTAGAGGAGTTCTAGTGCTTATCTTTTTAGTTATTTCATTTTCAATTTTTCAAATATAATAAAGAGTAACAACACATAGATTTTTTTTAAATTGATTAAAAATTTAAATAAGCAATTCGAAGAAAAAAAAGACAGGGCTAATAATGCTTGAATGGAGGTATAATACAGATTAGGGTTGTAGACCCCTTGCTTCAAAACCATCAAGTTTAAATGAGAGCATTAATTACTTATTTCATAAAGATAAATAATATTTCCAATTGGTAATAGAGGTTATTCATATGCCTAAGATAATGTTTTTGTATCTTTATATTTTTCCATTAAAGGAACCTATTAATTTTTATTTATTAAATTATAAATTAGATGCTACAAGGGCTGTTCAATAAATAATAATCATACTTTTTTTTCCACAATATACCTTTATTTTATTTAGCATCGCATATAACTACTTGTTCAGGTTTTACACTTAATATACCTTTAATAATCATCCATGTTTTGATGGCACTTTTGATCAGCTCAATTTATCACAATATGTCTGCCACTATTCAAAAGAGAATACTAAGGATATTACAAACATAATAGAGATCATAGCTTGATATACTAGTAAATGTGTTGGGTACAAGGATGTTTAGAACTGGTGTCACCACAGCCAAGGGCTGAGAGGATTTCAACGTTGGGCACAGACAACCGGCTATTGGGTGGTGCCATCCTGACCAATATACAGTGAGATCTAAGCCTTGTAGATAACAGAAGACTCTGTTCTAGGATTTCCTAGATTATATCAATCTAGATTTAAGCTATGCTGTGTTTACATGATGTTTTACAATTGATAGTATAAATTTAAAAGATAGCTTCCTAAATATTAATCTTGTCATTAATACTTTTTTTTTGTTCAATATAATCCAATTTATTAATTACTAGCAATCCCGCACAGCGTTGTCCATGACCAACTGTGGTATAATAATTATATAAGCTACCAATGGTGCCCCGATTTGCCATGAGAGTTTAATTATCATACTAACAATATTTTCCTCAAAAATTTGTTAAAAATAGCCTAGTTAAAAAGCTAATTAAAAATTTTAAAATCCGGCTTCGAGGCTTCCGTCCACCTATGTTAAAAATTTCAGATCTCTCCGTGTCATAGATTTGGCTGTGCATTGTGCACACACAAACAAACACACAAACAAACCCTTCCTTTTATTATAGATAGATTATTTTTAGTAAATAAAAATTGTTAACTTCCATTAATGTAAGATATAATAATACAAAAACATATCTTAAGTATCTGAAACATTTTATTACATTATTACCAATATGCAATAAAAATTATCATAATGTGAATTATTAATAATATAAATAAATAATGTTCAGAGTTGAACCTCATAGTTTTATATAAAGGAGTCTACAACCCTTATATAAATTATAACTACCTTCAAGCATTAGCGCCAGCTTTTTTTAGATGGCCTATTAAAATAATGGATTTAATTAATCAAAATATTTAAAAAGAATTAAAACATCAATGTGTTGTTACTGCATATTATCTTAGAAAAATTGAAAATAAAATTATCAGCATTAGGGATTAGCCAAAATGATTATTGGGATCGGCAAGATATTATTGTCCCAAGCCTAACTTGTTTAAGACTCATTATTATCAACCAAATTACCATATTGTATTTTTTAAATAAAGCTATGTGTAAAAGTTAATTGCAGAAATCAACTAGGAATTTTTGACAATCTCCTCTTAGCAGAAATATCTTGATGTCTTTAATTCCTTCCAAAGCTGCTGATACTGTGAACACAATATCTACAATAGGGAGTGATTTGATGTTGGATTGTTTCTTTAAATCAACAGCTAACAATTTTTTGGATGTATTTGCTGAATTCATTACATCACATTTTACAATTCTGTTCATCAAATGCTCAAGTAGTTTATTTATATCTGCAAACATAAATGACAATAGAGGTTAATTGCTCTGATATTCAGTGAGAAATTGCTCCAACTCAAGTGAAATTGAGAGCATGAATTCCAACTTTGTAGTCAGAAGTTCATCCTTCACAAAATTGCTCAATGTTTGAAAACTATCAGATTTTGGAGTATGCTTGTTAGAATAAAAATACTGTTTTAAATACGGCAGCATTGACATTACTATCTAACATCCTTGAGTTTTCTACCCATCTAATGGAACAAAATTTCATCGAAAAAAGAGATGATCCTGTTATTCTTTGATAGTCTGCACGTCTTGTTAGAAAATCTTTGAATAAATAATATAGTAAGCGCAAAAACTGGTTAATAGTCTGCTGTTGAGTTGTTGTTTTGTGAGCACCATCGACAATGTGTAAAGAACAAGTTCCAACTTACAGTAAATCAAGATATTGTGGAGAACCTTCTTTCAAGTAACTTTTGAGATCACTTAAAAATTTGAGGTTTACATTTAGTCCATCCATAGAAACTTGAAGCATTTTTTTAAGATCCAATCCCTCTTCTTTTAGTGCAGATATAAAGCTAATCAATATATCTTTAGCTGTTGCATGATCTAAAAGGCAAGATGTTAAATATCTTGTATGAATTTCATTTTCACTCCAGAAGGGAATAACATCCATCTGGGTTTCCTGAGCCACAGTATTTATGCTCTCATCAAATGAAATACAATAAAATGAGTATTACTTTACCACATTCGCAAGCTCACTTTTGAAAAAAGGACCTAGTCCATATCCAAGTTTATCTTTATGCATCCATCCTATATGTGCCGAAATGTGACTGGACCACCCCTTAACTCCCCAATTCATCTTATGTTGGTACCACAGAAGGGTGACCATCACAATATAGAATATAACATTATTATAGATCATATTTGTCTAAAAGGTTTTAAGTATGTATTGAAGTACAAAACCAACTTTTATTTTACACTAAAATCAACAAAATTGGTTATAAATAATGAAGATATATTTTAGGTAAAAACAACACAAATTGAAGTGAGCCTTTTAACAAGTAATACTTTTGGTACATTGACTGGGATTTTATTATAACCTTCACTGGGCCAATCAGGCTAGATGAACCTAACATTTCATCCACATGCCCATCAATGGAGCTAGGTATCCATATCCAAGGTGCCCAACCTGCAGTTTAGTTTCTCCTCTAGTCTATAGCAGTTTGGTCTTGGCAAAATTTTAATTTACTTGCTCATTATGCATCCAAAAAAATTGTTGAGAGGTCACTTATGACTACCATTAATTTCGTGATTGAAAGATACTTTTTATTTATTTTGTATAGTTACCAAATGATTGAATTTTAAAGCATACTAGTTAAACCATTTTTAGACAGGCAAGTTAGTTGTTTATGTTTTCTTTGAAATACAAATTTGTTTAACTTATTAATGCTTTTTTTAATCAGGTAGTTGTAGGTTATATGGACATACTTAGAATATGTGCAGCATGGTTCAATTTTAAAGTGAATGCAATAAGCCAGTACCACCTTAAGGCCGGGTTTTTTATAATAATGGTAATGTAATAATATAAATCTTCCACTTATTACTAAGACATTTTTGTTCCCTATTTTAGCTGGTGTTAGTTTAACTTGCTGAATACACAGACAAAAATCTGGAGCTCTGTTACTCATTTTTTGCCATGAAATATTACTCAACTACTAACCAATATAAACTCTCAAGTATATAAATAAAACTGTGTTTACAATACATGTGATGTACGAAACTCAGCATTTGTAAATTTATTTATTCTTGGGTAACCTTTATGGTGTATAATTAATTGTATGTGATGTGAAATTTAAGGGAGCAATAATTTGGGAAACACTCCCAAATTGGATGTGATGGCAATAATGAGGTGAGATTTCTTACTGAGCAAGTTGGGAAATTAGGAAATTTCCAGAAACCTGTGCATCTTTACTAAGTTAAGTCAGGATGATGTTTGATTGTGTTTCCAGACTATTTTGATTATCAGGCATCAAAACATTGGTTGGCACATTATCTACCAAATGTAACCAGGAGCATCACATGAAATATATTTGGGGGGTGAAGGGGGCTGATGAGACAGTGAATTTCCCAACTCTAAGCTTTATGAAATTTAAAAAAAACTTGACCAGTACAAGGACAACATTGACAACATTTATACCCCTCAGTTAACAAACAGGCTGGCCAGCTGGTTCTCCCCCAGGTAAAATGTGAAATGTGAGGCGATAAATGGGCCTTGAATAAAGGTTTAAAAAAAATTAGTGATGATTGTTCAGTTTAAATGTTATTTGTTTTGACAGTCACCATTTTGGCATGTAGGAAAACTAACAAGTTTCAGCTTGTTAAAAACTCCAGTCTTTATTAAGTGATCAAATTACAATTACAATTCTTAAGGCTACTGGTGTCTAGTAATTGTAGTAATAGACTTAAAACTAGTAGGCAGTAACAAAGGCACTACTAGCAAACTTGGTTAGGGGTCATCCATAAACAACATAACGCTTTTTTGCTATCATTTTAGCACCCCCTTCTCCCCAAGTAACACACCATGTAGACATTTAGCCTCCACCCATGCCCCCAATCCTATATTATATAACTTTCTCACCAAGAATGAATGTCATTTTTTCATAGTTAAGTTTTGTGATACTAAAGGAGGAATCCAGATTTAACACTTCTTAAAATCCATTTTAAATCCTGATTATAAATTATTTCAGAGTATTATTACTTATACAGACATAAAGATGTCAAGCTCTGATTCCTAAGTTTCACGAGGAAAATCCTCTGCTATAATTATGTTACGAATGCCAGGTTTGCGATCTGAGTAAGAGCCAGACGTCACTACTATGTGCTGAGTAGGATGGCCCTTTTCTGTAGTGGCGCTACATGATGATGTCTCAGTGCCCACATACGATGCTCGACGCAGGGGGAAGACATCTTTCTTAATATTGTGCACTTTTTTTGATAGTCATAAAACTTTTCTAAATTATATTTTGGATTACTCTACAATTTTACTTCAGTTAACTTATCAATTATTCCTAGACTCATGTTTTGTTCCAACACCGGTCCTAGATCCTGGCTTCACTCTCGAAAAAGACTAAATGGCTAATGAAGTGGAGATCGGGTTTCGAATACTTGTCGGGTGTACTCAGAGTGGCTTTACCTAAATGGTTTTATATTCTTATATTATATCTCCAAGTTAATGAGGGTAGATTGCCTCTAAAATTTTACCTTCCCCATTTCTATAAAAACTACAATTTGACTATATCACCCTACAAAATGTATACTAAAAGGGTAGGATTTTAAAGAAAATCTACCAGCATTTGCATAGAAGAGCGGTAAACCATTTAGGAAAAGCAACCCTCAGTAGATCTGACTCGTAATTGAATCCCATCTCCCCTACATTGGTTATTTAGTCTAATGAGAGAATGACAATTTAAACAATGCGGCCACCATAGCAGGTGTATAATAGTGGCATTTATATACCCCTAATTTATCAGAAGGGAAAAGATATAGGCATTAATTAACCTACCTTTTGAAAAAAATTAATGATATTTGAAGCTTTACTTTTCATAACATGCTGCTGGTACGAAGAAATAACACTATTGATGGACTCCTCAAACTGGCCTTGAGATAAATTCTGTACTTTTGCTTCTTTTCATTTCCCTACATCTTTTTGAGACTCTTCAACTGGTTTTTTTCCCCTTTGGATATCACTTTCTATATGCAAGCAATAAACAAGTCTCCTTTTTTTAAAGAAATTATTTTTGTTTCTGTACAAACACAAGCGATTATTCATGGCCTATGTAAAAGAATGTGCAGTAGGAATCTAAATTATACTTAAACTCAACTATACCTATAAATTAAGGCAGCTTCGACTGACAGCTGTTATCCAACTAAAAGCATGTGAAGGGGTCAGTAGAATGGACAAATTTAAACAAGTGTGGTGAGTATAAAGATGTCACTGTCATGCGCATGAAAATATGTGTTTTCGAATGTGCTTGGCGTTCGTAGTCTCAGGCCGACAATAACACCTAAGCGCATTTGAAATATTAATAGATAAAAAGTGCTTAACTTGTATTTTCAACACTACAGATATTCAGAAGTTATCATCTATAAGTATGTTTATCAAAGGTTACCACATGAACAATAATATTATTTTTGAACATTAAAATTTGAGTATAAGATCTTGTATGTAACAATATGATGTACCCCATCCTCCCCCCATGTAACAGCATGTAGACATTAGAGCTCGCCCCTGGCCCCTTCCCTCCTTCTCCCTTCAAAACATTACATGGTTTATGGACGACCCCTTAGCAAGCTTTCTATACAATACTGTATACTACAAAAGGTATCTCCTTTCAATGTTTGATGAGCTATGAAGTTGGGAACTTTTAAAGAGTAGAGATAGACAGTTGGGAAATTTAAAATTTGCCTGTAGAGTCTGCAGTAAAGAAATTTCGTAATAAAAAGTACTATAGTACAGAGTAATTCTAGAATTTCCCAACTCAAGATCTTGACTCTCCACAAAATTCTTCTGCGTCTTACTACCCGTTGAGTTATAGGCTTATGTACTAATTTAGTATATGGTTTTAAGGATTAGGAAGGTTATATTAATAGGAAGTGCACCAGCATTTGTATGGGGAGAGTGGAAAACCATTTTGAAATAACCACCTTTAGTATACACAACCGAGATTAAAACCTCAATCTCCTCATCATCGGCAGTCTAGTACTTCAAGAGTAGCGCATTAGACCACATGGCTAATGAAGCGGGTTCCAAGGTTTTCAAAATAGCGTGAAACATAAAAGTGTATTCGCACAACATAATAAAATGGTGCATACCAAAAGACAAGAGTGGTTTGATCTCAAGTTTATTAAAATGTTTTTTAATAAACAATAATTACAAATAATATATGGTGTAGTTGAAAAATTAACATTAAATACAAATCACACTGCATGGTTTCATATAATTTGTATTCACAGCCTGTTTAAAAATACACCATTTGTAAAAGTAATTAATTTGTTTTAAAAACTATTCTGAAAGTAATTTTATTCCTTATCCTGTACTAAAATATTCTTAAACTTTTTTTTCTTCTAGTAGAGTCTTTTTTCATCCTAATATATTAAATACTAGCCTGAGTTTTAAATGAAAAAATTAAAGACCTACATAATTGGCCTTCCAATGACCAACTTTAGACTGCAAGAATAATTTCTGCTGAGCTGACTGGTTAGGTGGAAAATTGTCTAAGAACTAATTTACATTTACTTGATAGTCTTTCTATAATAAATAAATTTCAAAGGTAGGTTACAGGAAGTTTCAATATTTTAAATGGTGTAATATACCTACCTTTTCCATGGAAGAGAAGAAACACAATATCTTCAACTGTTTCTTTGTTCCATTTTATATTGTTCTTTAGGTAAATAGCGCGATGCTGCCCAATTCCGTAAGTATATCATAAAAAACTTGAATTAAATATGTTATTAACTTATTAGTTTTTAATATCTTTCCTTTTGTACATATTTATAAATCCTAATTTTGTGTTATTTTGGAATCTATAAATATTACCAATAGTGGAATATTATGTACCGTGTCTTACTATTAATTTAAGTTATACGCTCAGATTTAATAATCATTAAATATAACCATTATATACATATATAACATCAAAATATAAGTTATTTTTCTGTTATCAAATCTCAAAATTCAAACAAATGTGTTTAGTTTGCTATTCTTTTTATTTGGGCATGAACTAAGGGATAACAATTATATGTTCCAGACCTTTGATTATACCACAAACCACATTTATTGACCAACGATCATTTGAAAATCAACTTTATCATAAAATATTGAGAATTTTGTGTTAAAAATTCACTTTTTATGTATTGTGCCAGCAGTAATGATTAGCAATGTCAATACTATGATCTAACACAGCGGTTTTCAATACTTTTCAGTAAGTGGCAAAAATTGTAAGCAAAACTGTATTTAATTTGTTTAAGTTGTTGCCATTTCAAAAGACAATATGAATATTAATTTCTTCTCCAAAGAAAGGTGTCTACACTTATGGTTACAAGTTTGGTCTAAATATTTAAACCTGCCCAACCAAATAGTGAAAATATCATGCATTTCATTATTATAACTCTTTGAAAATGTTTGTTTTCACATTTGTTGGTATAAAAATATAAGATAATACAATAAAATAGATTTCTCGTTGAAATTGATTAGAATAAAAATGGGTTTGTTTGATTCATAGATTCAGTTTCTGAATCCAAGCAAGATCATTATATGGCTACAAGCATCTCAACTAAATGTTTTGCCAAATTAAGACTGTCAAATTATTTTAATAATTATTTTCCTCATAGATACTTTACTAGCCTATATTTCTATATATTTGTGACATTTTGTAGAAGGCAAATTTAAAAGAAACTTTAGGATATCAGTGGATCACCAGATCTGTATCTAAATTTAAATGTGTCATAAGCCAATGAAGTTTGGGAGCTGCTGTCCTAGAACTCAATAATAGTGAAATTTAAATATATACAATTTTTGACCCGTGATTAACTGAGGTAATTGGGACCGAGCCTAAGGGGGCGGCCAGACTGAGCGCGCGAGCGACTAAAATATAAAATAGAACACATTGGTTGTAATGTGAGGTGGCCACACTGGAGCGAGCGTGCGTGCTTGAAAGATAGAACTGTTTCTATTTTTCAAGCATGGGCGCTCGGTACAGTCTAGTTTACAGGCACTAAGCAATATTATTCTATGTTGGTTCATTGAGTGCTGGGAAACTTCTCATTTTGACATGATATTTGACTTTTTTTCTATCAGTGATAGCTTTAACACATTTGCAATTAATGGCCTAATTTAATTGGTAAGACCATAAATATATGTAAGCCCGATATGTTAAAATACTTCAATATTATAATCAAAGTAGGCCTTTACAAATAATAATCACCATTAGTTTGGAGAGTATGAAAAAACCACAACAATAAATAAGTTCCCGCCTCGGTGGCGTAGTTGGCTAACGCGCTTGTCGTGTTGAGCTCGACTGCTGAGGACGGGGAGATCGAGGTTAGAATCTCGGTCGGGTGAACTGGGGGTGATTTTTCCTAAATGGTTTTCCATTCTCCTTCCACGCAAATGCGGGTTCACTTCCTCTAATTCAACCTTCCCAATTCCTAATCCATTAGAGTAATTAGTACTTAAAGCGTATAACCCAAACGGGTAGTAAGACGCGGTGCTAAATATTAAATAAATAAGTTTTAAGAACCACCTTCAGTTCCCTGAGCCTTCGAACCTTTACCTCCCAGTCAAAAGCTATGGAGTGCAACGCACCATTCCGCCACTGGTGCGGCTAATCTGATTTTAAAACACTTCAGTACATTAAAAATATTTGTTCTAAGTATTTTCGAGGAGCAGAGATGTACCAAGTGTCTTTGACAGAGACATCTTCTCTAATGAACTAGGGTCTGCTAATTACACGCTCGCTCGCCAGTGTGGCCACCCAGTCGCTTGTGCGCTCGCTCGCACGCTTGTCAGTCTGGCCGAACCCTAACTCGGATAAGAAAAACCTCTGATGATACGAAGTGTGTAGTCCAACTACTCCTGAAATTGAGAGTACCATACTGTCGTACAGACCACTAACCGAACATCTTTCATGCATTCTCATGTTCGCTTGGCATAACGCCGGGATGTTGTTCATAATTGGTTTTCCCGTCACTTCTCATGCATTTAACTACATTATTGTATAAAAGTGTTGTCTACCGTATATACATACAATTATTTAACTAGTGAAGTAGATAGCAAACTAGTAGCATCACTCAAAAGTGACCCCCTGGCTTTTCATATCCAAAATTGCTTGACTTTCTAGAGGAGCAAATCTGATTACCTACTTTAACAGTTTACCATGAGGTAGTGGCAGATCCCAAGGTCTCCTTCCTTAATTTGGGTTAACATTGGTCATAGCCAATGCTCAAAATATATGGCTACCTATCATGATCTGAAATTCCCATCTTGGGAATAATATTTGTCCATTTATTTAAAATGAATTGTGAAGTGATTAATTTACAAACAAGGCAGCTAAACATAAAAAATATATTTACTCAAATAAAAGATTATTTTTTTAATTCAAAGTGTTTAAAAAGTCAAAGTTCTTGTATTTACATACTAAAATAAACAATATAGTTAACATTTTCAACAAAGTTAAGACTATGACCTTTTCTCTTTCAAAAGCTGTCCAAAGATTTCAAGGGCATTAATATTAGTTTAGGCCGCCGATTTGTTGCAAAAGTGTGTGGGAGGAGGAGTACCATATTTTTTAACCTACATTGTTAAAACCTTGGTCATAGCCAGGGCCCAGACTATGAGGAAAGAAAAACTCTAAAATACAACATAAAAATGTGATCAAAAACTCGTAATGAATGCAGACAACTAAATCAAGCGCGCACTTTGAAAGAGAAACTACAAAATACATATGTATATAAAGCTTTTAACAAATAGATTCTTAAATTATCATTTTGCTAGATATAAATATTGATTTACAAATATCTGCTTCAGAAAAAAAGCTATCCACTCCCAATGCAATCTTTTCCAATCCAGTTTCAGTGTCTCAACAGGAATGTGTAGTTTACAAACATAAGCAAAAAGGCTCCATACAAAATTCATTGCCTACATTATCTTTTCACTCTGGAAACTGTGTAGTTTTAAAAATGTATGTTCGAGTATTGATACCTTTATAAAATATCAAAAGTACTCATTTAAAAATATACATATTCAACATAAATTATTAAGACTTGTTCAAAAATGTCTTAAAATGATTTAAAAATTTCCAAAAAAGACTCACATAGTATGCAAGCCAAGAAAATTTTACCTAAGAATCCAAAATAACAAAAAAGGAGCTATGAAAAAACATTTCCACAACCAAGAATCCTGAACAAAATATATACACTTGAACATTGTGACGTATCAAAAAAGATGACATGTCATAAAAATCTGAGCTGCGGTCATAACAATATGATGTAACTCTCTGTAAGGTAAATTCAATCATTGACTACACAGTAAAAATATATTTTGTCGCAGAGGTTGGAAAGGTTTTATACATCAACAATATGATTTACAGCTATTGGTGTCATGGTTGCATTTCAACATACAAATCAGGTTTAGGCAATTCCTAATCCCCAAGGTTAGGTTAGTGAAGCGGAGTGAAATATAATTGCCGTTTTAACTTACACTACAGTAGCTAAACAAAGTGTACCATCCTTAACATTCGAGCCACACCACAATAATCTGTGATTGATGCTGAAATTCAAACGTGGGTTGCCATTATTTTCTAAGTAAAAAAAAAGTCCCTGTTCGCTGTTTTCCACAGAAAATTTTGCCAGCAGGGTTGACATTCCTAAGTAGCAGGTTGGTCAGTAAAACCAGAAGAAATTTATATTTTTCCAAACATGTTCAAAGAGTGTAGTATAGAGAAATTACACTTTATTTTTAATAAAATTGACCATTGTGGAGCATTATCATTGGTGTTGAGAATGCAATTATTTTACCTAGATGGGTAAATATCAGTAATATCGCGACACAATGTTATAGGAAGGGAGTGGTAAAAGAGATGTGTTTGAATTGAAGTGAAAAATGTTCTGGTTCATTTTTTCTTAAATGTGCTAAGGCCTACTATTTAGAGCTTGCCAAAAAATGTGGGCATATTAAATTCACCAATGTTCCAACCAGTACTAGTACAGTGGTCTTTTTTCCTCGTTTTTTTCCAAAGATGAAAAATGTTATGTTTTATCAGCTCTTTCAGTTTTCCACGCGTGATGTATGTAATTTTATCCTGTTGGTAAAGTTGAGATTGTTTTATTTTGCTTCTGAGATGACTATATCAAACATTTAACCCCTAAAAAGTGTAAATAAAGCTCACATATTATCATGAAGCTTATTTTAATGTATAAATAATAACATTGAATGCAGCATGAATTTCTGGATGTGCCACATAAAAACGTCGCATGGGGCATGTTTTTAATATGATTTGGATCACTATCTAAAGTCAAATTTTCAGAGGAAGACAGAATTCACCAACATTGATTGGAAGTTACTAACATTTGAAAGTATATAAATGTTTTATTTGATTGATTTATTACATATATTTCACCTAAAAAATTATAATAACACTTTTAATGCTACCTCCTTATGGATTACTTAATAGTTTGTTTTTATATTATTAATTATAAAATACTTATAATGTATAACAAATGTGTTATTTTCATTTGCACCATTGTGGCAACATGAGCTACAATAGAGCAAATAGTTATAATGTATTAAATTTCCAAGTTTATCTCATTAGAACCGATCATTATAAACCATAACCAAATTATGTTTGTAAACCTTATTCAAAAAAAGGGGGAAAAAGATTTGTTTCAAATAAAAGTTATTTATTTTTATACTCCAGCAAATGAACACTATTAACGGTGGGTATTGGTGTCATCAAGATAAACAAAGACTCACCAAGTCGCCATCTTGAATTCTTAAATAAGGCAACCTTTGAAAAAACTCCAATTTGGTTCTTTAATTTAAATAAAGAAGATATATTTAAACAAAAAAAAGGTATAAAACAATTATTTGTATAACCAACATTTATTTTTTAAATATTTTAAAATACTAGCTTCATTTTACATAAATTGAAAGAGTAAAATAAACCGCATGCTAGCCAATGAGATTAAAAGTGTATGTTTATTTTCGTGTTTAATTAATTTGTGTTGTATTTGTTATTAAAAAGATCGAAGGTGACCTGGCTATCTAGCGGTATGGTGTTGGACTTCTGTGCTGGAGGTCCGAGGTTCAATCCTCGGTCCCGGCACAGATTTATCTGATTGACAAACCCTTCCTTCACCTCTGACATGACGTGTAATAATCACAACTTGTGAATGTGTGGAATGCCAGGCCTCCACCGTGGTTAGGATACCACATTAAACTGTAGGTCCTCCATTTTATCTCACCAACACCCTACCATTACACATTAGCATAAGTGGGTATAGCCCGAACGAGTGGTGGTGGTGGTGGTGGTGAGGGTGGTAGTAATATTAATAATAATAATAATAATAATAATAATAGAAAGATTGGACAAAAATTAATTAGATAATGTTCCTTTTTTTTAATACTGGTAATTTGCTTAGTAAAAATTACTCTACTTGGGAAAGTATGATCTGGGAGATAATTGTAAAGTTTATTTGGCAATGGCTACTTTGAATTAATCTTTTTTGAAATTCTTTATTCTTGTGTATGATTAATTATAAAGTGTTTGTGGCAGTGATATATATTTATGATAGATTTAATTTTCAATTTTATGTTTATATATTTTTTAAATTTCATATTGTGTGTTTATCAAGAAAAGAAGTGGGCCCCTAAACTATTTAAACCCTAAACCCTAAGATTGTTGTATTAACCTCTTGACTAGGCCTAGGTTTGGAAATATTGATGTTTATATAGTATTAATAAAAGACATAATAATAATAATAATTTAGCATTTATTTATTTATTTATTTAGTTATTCGAACCTCGATCTCCCAGTCCTCAGCAGTCGAGCTCAACAAGACAAGCGCGTTAGCCAACTACGCCACCGAGGCGGGTAAAAGACATAATAAGATAAATTTGTTTTTAATATGAGAGATGTATTAGTTTAGATATTTTGATATTAACATAACTTATTTTAGTGGTTTAACTTTGTATTGAAACATTTTTAAATAGAAAAGCTAAATAGTTATAGAAGTGCTTGTGTTGAATAAAAGTTTAGTTTTATTAATCTCAATCCCCCCATTACCGCCACTGTTAATGAGTCAGCCAACTATATTCCATTCACGGTAGGAATTATCTCTCTGAAAGGTCTTTTTTCCTACCAATATCCTACTATATAGTAGATTTATGGTAGGGAAAAGGGCCTTTCAGAAGTCAATTCCTGCTGGAATATATATCGAAGACTAGAAGAGCCTAGTGGTTCCAATTTATCTGCAGGATTCCTACCACTCAAGTGCGATGTTCCTAAATTATCAGCTGAATTGATCCAAATCAACGAAAGTAGTGTGAGATGGTGAGTAGGTTTTTTTTTTTTACATTAATTCTTTCTTTGCAAGGAGTGTTTTGTTTATGGCTAGGAGCTCTTACCATATTTAGTTCAGAGCAAGGTGAAATGTGTTTCAACATAGCCTGGTTTTCTTCCTATTTACATAGTTTGTCAAGTAATTACAGAAATTATAAAAGGCTATGGGAGTAGTACGTAAACACATACACAAGATAAACTGTGATTATAACACCAACACCACCAAACAGCTCTAGGCCTATTAATCACACAAAACTGTTGGATAGTGTTTTTGTGGTATTAAAACTATTTTCCAAAAGCATCTGTTTGTAAACTAAACTAGAGCCTTCAAAATATATATATTTTAATGGGGGTTGGTGCTCAAACATATCTACATACAAGTCACATTTTTATATATAAAATAGTAAATAATAAATTATCTAATAGCATCATCCCGGTCACAAGAATACAGAGAACCTAATGACAATAATATCATTATTGAAAATAGTTTATAGCTAACAATTGAATCAAAACTAGGCCTAACTAAGTCCTGTGTTGTTGATGCTTGAAAGGTTAGGTTGTGTTAGTATTAAATACTTTAAAATAATAATAAAAAACTATTGCATATAATATTACAATAAATAACAATACAATAATTTAGCTTTATAAACAAAATATCGAGCAATACAAAATAAAGTAGACCTATACAATCTTAGTTTTATAGCTATTTATGATTAATCTAGCTTTAATCCAAAACTTCAACATGCCTTCATCTAAATCAAAAGCATGTGAAATTATTCACAATAAAAATCACTTTTTCTTAATGAGAAGTGTGTTGTTTTGCTTGAGTAAGAAGTTGAAATTGTTAAGTCTTCAAGAGAGTAACGTGCATGTCAACTTTGACATACGACAATTTTAAGTTTTGGTTTTGATGGCAATAAGTGCTGAAAAGCCTGCCTCACAAAGCTGTGTAGTAGCTAATTGAATCAAGAGCTTCTGTAAGATATTTGGTATCTACTGTGTGGCAGCACTAGACACCAGTGGTTTATGTATGACGATCTGTGTGTATTATGGGCGGAAGCTTACATGGAAGTTTAATAAGTTTAATGATAACACCACTTATGTATCTTTAATTATATAGTTACTAACACAATACAACATGGTGCCGGAAGTTAATACAAACGTGTTCGCCCTTCCAATGTCAGTATACGTTGAGGCAAACGACTTAGCAGACCAGTGGAAACAATATAAGCAAAAATTAATGTTTTATCTACAAGCGGCCAGGTTAACAAAATTAGAGGATAAAGTAAAAATTGGTATCCTGCTGTCGACCATAGGAGATGGAGGTTTGAATGATTAAAATAGCTTCGATTTAGGAAGTATACCTAAGTTTGAAGATGTTTTGAAGTCATTTGACGGCTACTGTAGTCCAAAGAAAAATATAGTATATGAAAGATATGAATTTCATAATATATCGATGAAAGGCCAATTTGTATAGTCATTTGTTACAAAATTGAAAACGCAAGCTATCAAGTGTGAATTTGGTGACCAACTAAAGGCTAGAATCAAAGATTGTATTGTGATGGGAATCAAAGATCCTAAATTGACAGAGCATATGCTCAGAGATGCAGACTTGTCCTTGAAAAGAGCAGAAGATTTGTGCCTTGCTGCAGAGACATCTAGAAGACAAACAAAGGACATTCATGGTTTTTATACTGGGTCTCAAAACATGACAATTGATACGTTAACAGGACATTCAAATCAGCATGTAGAGAAGACCAGAACATACAAGAAAGGCTTCTTCATCAAGCTACAATAGGAAAACTCAACTTAACAGCAGAGGCGCTGGTTGTAGGTGTGGAACACACCATCAATCTAAAAACTGTCCAGCTTGTAGCAAAGAATGTTTTTCTTGCAAAGAGAAAAATCACTTTACATATATGTGCCCAGTTAAAGTCGCGGGAGTCAATGCATTGAAAAGTCACGAGTACCGACGATAAGATGGTGATGAGCAGCCAGCTTGGTATGTTAACCTCAAATGTAATAGAACATTGTTTAAAGCTAAAGTGGATAAGGGGGCAGAAGCAAATGTAATTAACCTAAGTCTGGTTAAGAAAATTGTCCCTGCTCCTAAATTAGTGCACACTCAAACAATTGTATCCCCCTATGGTAATAGGGCTGTATTAAAACCTATAGGAAGAGTTCAACTGGAGATCAATGGTAGCAACCATTGTGTTGCAATTAACTTTGAAATACTGTCTGATAATGTTGAATGTTTAATAGGATTGAGAGCATGTGTGGTCCTGAAATTAATCAAAAAAATGTTTGCTTTGAAAACTGATAATCTAATTGATACATTTGGCAATTTATTTAGTGGTTCCAGGTAAAACTAAAATTTAAACTGATCCGTCAGTGTGCCAAGCAGTGGTAAGACCGCGCAAGTTCCACTAACAGTTAAGTTGAATTTAAAAGGTGCTATTTGATTTGGAGAAAGAAGGAATGTTTTCTAGAGTGTACAAAAGAGACTTACCAAGACCATCAAATAAGAAGTCTTTAATGCATTTTTTGGGAATGGCAAAGTTTTAATCAAAGTTCATTGCTAACTTTTCTGCTTGTATTAAAAGTTTAAGGGAATTGACTAAAAATGATGTGGACTTTAACTGGGAGCCAGAACATAAGGAAATTTGAAAAGGGTGCTTACTAATGCACCAGTTTTACACTTCTGTGATAACAATAAGTCATTGGAAATACAAACTTACAACTCACAAGGTGGTATTGGGTCGGTGTTGTTACAGGATGAACATCCTCTAGGATTTGCATCAAGAGCTCTGACAGATACAGAGGAGCACTACTCACAGATTGAAAAGGAACTACCTGCCAATGTTGTTGCCTTAGAAAAGTTTAATAATTTTACATATGGTAATTTGGTGCATGTAAAGACATCATCGTCCATAAGTAAATCTTGCTAAAAAAAAGGTATGGATAAAGTATCGCCTAGACTTCAAAGACTGATGTTAATATTACTTGAGTACAATATAGTTATTTCATATATTCCAGAGAAAGAAATACATATAGCAGATAAACTATCAAGAGCCTACCTGACCGATGAAGTCGCTAATTTGTCATATTATCTTTCCACTGTTCATTGTAAATATATTAGCAGTGATTTAAATATCTCTGAAGAAGGAAAGCAACAATTTATTGAGGCAACAGCTAGGGATAAGGACGTGTCGAAATTAAATAAATATGTACATTCCGGCTGGCTCAATAGAAATGATGTGTCTATTAGTCTTATCCGGTATTGGAATATTAAGGATTATTTAGGAGAAAATGAAGGCCTGGAACAGTCATGTCAAAACTCAAGTCTATATTTACTAGACTGGGTGTTCCTGATATTTTGATCAGTGATAATAATCCATTCAATAGCTATAGTTATATAAAGTTTGCAAAAAAAAGTGGAACTTTAGGGTGGTTTTTTCAAGTCCTAGATTTAGCCAATCTAATGGATTGGCTGAAAAAGGTGTTAGTATAGCCAAACATATTTTAAGGAAGTGCAAACTTAGTAATCAGGATGTGTACTATGCCCTGTTAGAATACAGAAATTCTCCTGTAAATAATTTAGGATACTCTCCAGCACAATTAATGATGTTAGGAATGTTAAAGTTTCGGATACTGTACACACTTACTCATTTACTTCCCATTTCTGTGGACTGTGAAAAATTACAAGTGGATAGGAATATTAGTAATGTAAAACAAGAATATTATTATAAAAGAGGAGCCGTAGCTTTGAAACCATTACAAGTAGGAGATCCTGTATTTTTTAAGAATAGAATTCAGGACTTTAGAGATAGTTGCAATGAAGGAGTAATTGAAAAATTTCTTCCGTTTAGGTCTTGCTGTATAAGTACAGGTGGAGGAGAAATAGAAAATTAATTAGGTGTAGATTTATCAAACAAAATAAACTTTATTGGGTCAAGGGTTAACTGATAGAACGAGGTATAAAAGGGGGAAAATTTTGATTATGATGTTAATTTTTCATATGAAAAGCCAGCAGTAGTCGCCAATGTTTCTGAAAATGTTGGCAACAATACCTGTAATAGTCAATTGGACTCAGGATCAGCTTGTACTAGTAGCGAAAAGAGAATTCGAGCTCCAAGACATTTAATGGATGACCTGTCAGACTCAGGTTTGAGTGAGATTTTGGGACAGGATTAATTACTTTGTATTATGTATGGTTAGTTATTATTTTGTTGAAGTTGTATTATTATTCTTTAATTTAATTTGTAACTGCTTCAAAAATTGAGGGAAGGTGCAAGATATTTGGTGTCTACTGTGTGGCAACACTTAATACCATTGGTTTATGTATGTATGATGATCTGTGCAATATTATATGATCTGTGTGTATTATGGGCGAAGGCTTATATGGAAGTTTACTGATAACACCACTTATGTATCTTTAATTAGCTAGTTATTAGCACAATAAAACAACTTCAATAACTTGCTTGGTCAGATGAGAATAGGCTTGGGCCAAGGAACAGCAGAATTCACTAAAATGCTTTGAGTTTAATTTATGGCACAATATTAATTTTTTTCCTTAAGTTAATGTGGTCATAGTTTGTGCCATTGGTTGGTGATGTGAGATGGACCATGACACAAGCAAAAACAAGTACTTCGCTGGTAAATTCATATGCATAGCTGTCAACAAATTTTGTGACCACGATAATGGCAAGGTAGTAGGCCTGTGCGTGAATGAGATTTTGACTTTGGGAAATTTTCAGGCGGGAAATGTCAATTTACCGCGGGAACGAGATGGGAAAAGTAAAAAATCTAAAAAATAATTTTCCACTTTAGGCTTGTATTTAGTTTTACTATTTATAGTTTTAGCCTAAGCTTATGCGTCCCATTCATTCAAATAAAAAAGAATTTGATGTTGAATTAGAAGCTAAGGGCGATTCGATCTCGAATAAGGTCGGGGAAAAAAGACCAAAACTTTGATTAGGTTGCAATTTAGAGGTTTGAACAGTAAATTTAAATTGTGTAATCATGTTGAATTTTTAAAGAAAAAAAAATGTATGCAAAATGTTTATGTTCATTTATTTATTTTATATTTATATATTATATATATGTATATATATATATATATATATATATATATATATATATATATATATATATATATATGTATATATATATATATGTATATATATATATGTATATATATATACATATATATAATGTTAATTTTTATATATATATATAATCAATTAACATAAACATTTCATATAAATATTTTTTTGCTTTAAATATGATTTATTATATATATAAAATAAATCATTATTTATTAATTATTATAAATTAATATTTATTTTATATATATATAATAAATAATATTTAATGCAAAAAAATATTTATATGAAATGTTTATGTTAATTTATTATATATATGTATATAATCGAATTCCTAATGCCATAGAGTAAGTAAGTAAGGTTCATTTTTAACAGTAGAAACCACCAACATTGATTGGGACTTAAAATTTGACATGATATAGATATGTTATATTCGATTGCTTTATTTTATATAGTTCATCTAAAACGTTATAAAAAGTTCCTAATAGTATTTAATTTTGGATTACTTATAATTTGTCTTTACATTACAAGTTGCATGGACTCATAATGCTCTAAAATTGAAATACTTTCATTTACACCATATATATAATCAATTAACATAAACATTTCATATAAATATTTTTTTGCTTTAGATATTATTTTTATATATATATAAATAATATTTTGTATTAAAGTTGTTGAGTAAGGTTTTGATGTAAGCTAAAATAAAAGACCCAGGTATAAAGCAACAATTATAATTGTGTAATTTTAATTCTAGCATTTATATCATTTTTAATAAAATTTAAAATAAACTAAAAAAGTTATTACACACTAAAACACAAGGCCATTTAAGCTAATCTAAATAAATAAATGTGACTCACAGTCTTGTCAATAAAAAATACTAAAAACATTTTTCAACTGAACCAATGTGCCTTAATATCTCTTGTGTTTTAGTTAATAAACCTCTAACAAAAAGCAATGAACTGGACTTTGAAAGTATTAGTTCACCCAACTATTATTATTTAAGATACAAAAGCAAATGGATGCCATTTCAACTAATAGCATTTAACATAATAGATGTGTCTTGATGAATTTAAAAGTGTGGTGAAGGTGTATTTTGTGTGTAATTTGATATTTAAAGACACTTTTATAATTATTTTTTGCCAAACATGTTTTTCTTCTTTAAATCTATTCAGAGATAAATATCACAATCAAGTAGACTAGTGTGATTGTTATTTGATGACACTCAGTCATGATGACTAGGTATTGTAGTTGTAAAATAAAAGCTGCTGAAATGTTTGGTACCTTCTGTCTACTTAAAAGAAGATAAGGTTAATTTAACTTGAATACATTTTTATTGTTAATGAGCATTAAGTATAAATGTCACATTGATACAGTGGAATCTTGACTAATTCGAACTTCCGCAATTTGAAATTTTCTTGAATTCAAATTTTTCTCTCAGTCTCATGAATTTTTTACTAAAAAAAATGTTAAAAAAACCATGGATAATTCAAATTTTGTTTTGGTTAATTCGAACTTCTTGTAAGTTCTAATGTACTGTGCAGTATTATTTTCCTACTTCTAGTTCAGCGCCATGATATTTGTGGCGTTATGATATTTGTGGTGCCGTGTTCTATTTTTGGAAACAGGAGAGGCAACTTTGGAATGCGCCCCAGCTTTCCCATACATCTTTGTTTACAAGTACAGTTCTGTATTCCGTTAGTCAAGGTCGAACCTCTCGAGCAGTTACGTGCGCTGTTCTTAGTGATTCGGTCGCAGCGATATCCTTGTGATGTGCGAGTTTATTATTTATTTTTTGTTTAGTTTTAGTTTTGTTTAGTACATATTGTACAGCAGTGTGTGTATATATATATATGTGTGTGTGTGTGTGTGTGTGTGTGTGTGTGTGTGTGTGTGTGTGTGTG
>CABFVX010004331.1:42374-53008 GCA_902151425.1 Timema shepardi | reverse complement strand
TATATATATTAAATATATTGTCATATTGTGGCAATTTGGTATTATATAAACAAGGATGTTTAGAATAATTTTCCGCCAACTACAAAATCACATCCGAAGACCATGTCGGCGCCATTTCTATTATTTACTCTACACATAGTCTGAGCGGGCATTGATTGGTCGAATTAGTTGGTCGGAACTAGTACGAAAATAGCGCATGTTCTATCCTCACAACTAGTATGGTAGGCAGTACCAAGTGGCAGAACCAGTATACTTTTTCTGATTCACATGACGCTAGATGATGACGTGCTAGCTAGTGATAGCTAGCACACTGGATTTCAAGTACGAGCTAGTGTCGTGTGATACGGGCTTTATGGTGGAATATGTCGTAAATGACACTTGAACAAATTTTAATTGGTTGAATATTCCGTAAATGGCACAGGAAGGGTGAAAAACGCCGAAATTGTTTTTTTTGCAATACATTATTTAGTGACGACTAATAAGATGACTATACTGCTATGTAAAAAAATGGTAAAAAAATGATATGCATAATTAACCTATTATTCTTTATCACAGTTACATAACGTATCTTTGATTAATCATAATTACAAAATATAACCATAATGCACCTTTTATTCTCAATCATAATTTTTTAAAATATTTGATTGAATTCTCTTGTAAATATGGGTTTTTTAATCACTAGATCTCAATTCCATGATTTAAACTTTTGAACAAACACATACTATAGCAACCCAGAGAGAACCAACCTCGAACCAGATCAAGATACCATAACGTCCCAGAGAGAGCCAACACATACCTGAATAAAATACCATAGCATCTCATACAGAACAAACATATACCTGAGTAAAATACCATACCATCCTAGAGAGAATCAACACGAACCAGAGTAAAATACCAAATCATCCCAAAGAAAACAAACACAAACCAGAGTAAAATACCTTAGCATCCCAGAGAGAACCAACATAGACCTAAGTAAAATACCACAGAATCCCAGACAGAACCAACATGAACCAGAATAAAATACCATAGCAACCCAGAGAGATAAGTTGTTAATGTATTCGAAAATTTTTGAGATTCAAGATAGCTTATCATTGCAATGTTGTAGGACCATTAAAAATAAATACTAGGAACATATTTTTTTTATAAAACCCTATAGTTTAGAAGCTTTAAGTGTATAGGTTTTTAAAATGAAATTCTGGAAAATAGGTATTTCTGGCTCATGAGTTTGAATTTGAGAAGTGCTGCTCGTGTGAAACGGGAGGTGTTATGAATGTGAGGGAATGTGTTGCGAAGTGATTGGCTACACTAGGCCATACGACGGAGTCGTGAAGGTCACAGTGGGTTTGGACAGTATTTGTCAGTTATTGAGTACAGTGAAGTTTAACAGTATTCGTTACATAGTATCAAATAAGAACATATCAGTTTACACGCTCGTATCTTGAATAATATGATCTCGAGTGAGTGTCTAGAACATATCATTGGCAACGAGGTGTGAATAGAATTAGCGCACATTTGGTTTTTCGCTTGGGCGTTCTCCTAGCGAACGAAATTCTCCTTAATGGAGATAGGGAGGAAGGTGCTTCTGTTCGTGTTTCTGAATAATTTCCCAAGTTTAATATTGAACCTTTCAAACCATCAAAGTCAAACTGGAAAGTTTACTTAAAAAGATTAAAAATTAAGCTTAGGATTTACAATGTACCGGAAGATAAGAAGACTTTATATTTATTAGATGCCATTGGTGAACATGTGTACGAAAGGTTATGTGATCTGTGTGAGCCATATGAACCAGAGTCTAAAACATTGAAACAACTTGCAAATATTTTGACTATTTTTTTTCAGCCAGAACTGAATCCATTGGCAGAAAGGGCTAAGTTTCAAAACAGGGTGCAAAATGAAGGGAAATTACCGACTGATTTTACAGCCGTATTAAAATAACTTACTCGTTAATGTAAATTTCCAAATTACTGGTTCAATGACGCCATTTGTACTCAATTTGTGCATTGATTGCGTTTCTTAAGATCTGAAGTAGAAACTAATGGAGCTCTCCACGGTTAATTTAGGGGCTGCCGTTGAGTATGCTGGTTCTTACTCTATTTTACGTCTTTTGGTCCCACATGATGATATTTGTACTACAGATGTCAATGTAGTTCAGAAGAAAGTTCAAAAACAAAGACTATTCAAATCCAGTGAAGAAAATATCCGTTGCATACGTTGTTACAAATCATGATTCAGCTAACTGTAGGTATCGAAACGCTTCTTGCCGTAATTGCGGGGTCAAAGACCATATAAGTCCTGCATGTGAAAAGAAGGCTACCAGCAACACAAGAAGTACTCATCCAGATGAGAAATTGAGTTACTCTAATAAGAATAGGGCCTTATACCAGATATGCTCAGAGGATCAAACATCTGATGGAGAACGTATCAATTTAAATGAAACTTCTCACGTGTTCTCCAATATTTTTCATATTAAAAATTCAGTGAAGCCTAATAAAATCAATGTATAGCCAACAGTGGATAGGGTAAATATTGCTTTCCAAGTTGATACCGGGGCACGTGCAACATTAATAAATGAAGCCATCTTTAGGAGCAAGTTTACAAATAAAGAAATATTACCCACTACAGTAAAATTGCGTACCTATAACGGCGCAAACCTACCATTGTTGGGTAAAGCTAATGTTCTAGTTAATGGAAACAAATTGGATTTATACTTAGCAGAGGTGGATTTTGCCACCCTAGTGGATCTTGAGTAGCTACGAACCCTAAAGTTAACTTTGACAGAACTTTTTAGGAACTGTAAATGTGATCGACAAGCGTTCGAAAACTCCCGACAAAAATGAAAATATATAGGATCTCTTAGTAAAATTTGAGAATGTTTTTAATTTTTTTTCAGAAAAGGAGTAGGCAAAGTCAAAGGAGTGGTGGCTCAACTCTGACACACACTCGACCCTGTTCCAGTGTACAGGAGACATCACACTGTGACCTACTCTCTTGTTCCTAAGATTGAAGCAGAATTGGATCGTTTGGAAAAAGAGGGTATTTTATCATAAGCTACCCATGCAGACTACGCTACTCCGGTGGTTCCTGTAATGAAGAGCGATGGTACAATCAGAATTTGCGGTGATTTTAAGACAACAATCAACCCTCAACTCATTATTGAAGAGTACCCTATTCCGAACATTGAAGGTATTCTTGCATTCTTGCAAATATAGGAAATTGTTCATTTTATTCAAAACTTGATATTAGCCAGCCTTTCAATCATATTGAAGTTAATAAGTATAATCAGTATAATAAACTTCCATTTGGCATAACTAATACTCCTGCAATATGGCAGAGAACAATTGAGGGGATTTTGAAAGAGGAATTCAAGTTTTTTATGATGATATCTGTGTTAGCTCTGGAACCCAAGCTCAACATTATCAGTTACTGAAGTCGGTGTTTCAGAGGCTGGAAGACTATAGCATCAGAGTTAATGTGGACAAGTGTACATTCCTAAAACCATCCATTAAGTACTATGGATTTATCATAAGCAAGAAGAGTATCCACAAACTCCCTGAAAAGGTGGAAGCAATTTCGAAAATAAAGCCACCAACTTCAGTAACAGAATTAAAATCGTTTTTGGGGGCAGTCAATTTCTATGGTAAATTTGTACCAGACCTCAGTACTTTAGCCCATCCCCTTTACAATCTTTTAAAATCAGGAGTGGATTTTAATTTTAATGAAGCATGTGTCAAATCTTTTGAACAAATTAAGGAAACAATAGCATCGGACAGGGTACTTACCCACTTCGACCCGAAGAAAAAAAAATTGTCCTCTCTACTGATACCAGCCCTTACGGTTTAGGGGCAATATTGTCCCATCGCATGAGTGATGGCACTGAAAGGCCAATCGCATTTGCTAGTCGGACCTTGAGCCTGGGGGAGCAAAAGTGGAGTCAAGTAGAAAAAGAAGCGTGTGCCATTATATTTGGCGTAAAAAGTTTTTTGCCTATCTTTTTGGCCATCGGTTCATCTTAATAACGGACCATTGTCCGTTACTATCCGTTTTCGGATCATCCAAGGGTCTTCCCGTTCTGTCTGCTCTACGACTCCTGATGTATGCTATATTTCTTCAAGCATTCAATTAAGACATTCAACATCGTCCAGGTGCGGAGCACGGGAACGCAGACTGTTTGACACGTCTACCTATGCAAGACCAATCAGATCATTTTGACAGGGAGTTAGAAGTTTTTAGTTTAGGCCAAATCAATGTACAGCCAGTTACTGCCAATTAAATAATTAATAGCTTGAACAAGGAAAAGGAAGCTACGAAATTCATCCAAGTACTCAAAACGGGGGTTAACTTAACACCCATGAATAGTTGGGGACACCCGCAGCATGAATATTAATGGTTCCATGATTGTCTTTTCTGGGGCCAGCGAGTGTACATACCCGCCTGACTAAGATCCAGAGTATTATAAGATCTACACCAGGGCACATGGGCGTGGTTAAGAGCAAAGCATTAGTACTAAGTGATGTGTGGTGGCCTAAAATTGATTCGTATATTGATAAAATGATTTCAAACCGTTTTTATTTCCAACAGATGACAAACAACCCAGCCAAGATATCCTACCACAAGTGGCAATGCCCTTCTTTACCCATGGAAAGGCTCCATATTGATTATGCAGGCCCTTTCAAAGGAATTTATTTTCTTATTATTGTTGATGCTCACCCTGTAAATATCTAACTTCTACAACAACAATTAAACTTCTGAACTATTTTGTTTTACAAATTTTGGTCTTCCCCACGTCATCGTATCAGATAATGGCCCTCAGAATTCTCAAACTTCTGTTCCGGGTTATGAATCAAACAAAAATTGATTGCACCATATCATCCCACTCCAATGGTTTAGCGGAGAGGGGAGTGCAGACTTTTAAAGCCTCTCTCAAAGCAGCCATACTGAGTGAAACAATATTAGTGATTGTATAACTAAATTCCAGAGAGCCTATAGGAGGACTCCTCACTCCATCATTGGACTATCTCCTGCATCTCGCATTTCAGGATGTACGCTAAGGAGCCGTATATATTTAGTGAAGCCCTTGGGTCCACTAATCCTTGAGCGGTGTTCCCAGGATCCTATGGATGTTCCAAGAATTTTCGAAGAAGGTTCAAACGTCGCTTTGCGTTCCTATAGAAACCCAGAGAAAAAAAGGTGGATTTACATTATTTAATAAGACAAGGGGATACCACCTATTTCCTCCATGTGGATCAGATGGGGCCAGTGAAGGAGGAACTTAATAGACAAAATATGAACAGAAATCGCAGCTGGAGTCCAAGGTAAAATCCGAGACCATTTAGGAGGTAAATAGCAGCTAAGCTACCTGAACCCCCATTGCTATCAGCACAATCCACTTCACCCAGGAGTCAGTTTGAGTCACCCATTCAAGAGAAGAGAACCAGCCCTCCCCAAGAAAGAATCTCACCCAGGAGTAAGCCTTTGGACCTACTCCAGGAGATGAGTCAGTCCATCAACGAAGGTTCAGCCTCAAGAGGTACGCCAGCTCGATTGATATCTACTAGGAGTGGCCGCGTAATTAGGAAACCTGCAAGGCTCAACCTCTGAAGAGAAGAAATTTTGTAAACTTTTTTCTCTCTCTCAAGGAGTTAATTTCAAGTAATGTAGGTTTTTTCCCCATTAGTTATGGAGGGTGTTCAGAATAAGGGGGGGAGGAGTGTTATGACTGTGAGGAAATGTGTTGCGAAGTAATTGGCTACACTGGGTCATACGACGGAGTAGTGAAGGTCAAAGTGGATATTGACAGTATGTGGTGGTCATTGAGTAAAGTGAAGTTGAACATTATTTATTACAGAGTATCAAATATGAACATAGCAATTTACACGCTTGCATCTTGTATAATGTAGTCTTGAGTGGGTGTCTAGAACATATCAGGAGGGAAGGGGCGTGAGAACAGTTTAATAGGAAAGTAAGAGGGGTCATTTGTTTCGTTTGTAAATATCACGTTTTCTTCAAACATTATTTAATAGAACATATTTAGAAAAACAATATAAGCTTTAAGACTTATTAGCAAAAAAGTCATTCAATGAAATATAGAATGAAAATAAATCATTTTAACAGATTGATAAAGATCCAGATAAAAAAAAAGTTTTGTTTTTCCTTGATATAACTAAAAACGAAAATGGTATTGTTTTATATTTGTGAAATTTAGTTGCCCTACTTTAACAGTTTTACAATAATAATGATGGCATACTCTAATTAGTTGTAAAAATAAACCATAATTTTCAAAAACATAAAGTTATTTTATTAATAGAACCCAAATATTATGAGATCATATTTTAATTAATGTTTAAACATAATAATAATTACTATTAAATGTACTTATATGTCTTTGATTTCAATTTTTCGTTGAAACTTAATGGAGAAAAATTAATTGTTAATAAATTAACAACATTCTAGACTAGGTTTTAATTTCTCCACTCACTAAATAAACAGTTAAACATTCAATAATACAAAATAAAATAATTAAAACCAAAATTTAATCAAACAATTCAGTTCAAAGTTAGACTGAGGCTGTCAAAGGAATTAGCAACGCTTGTATGTCCTATCCCATGTAAGTGCTTGGTCAATTCCCGTACTCTTCCTCTTCCATTTCCACATTCCAACACTAGACTCGCTCAGAGCGAGTTGCAGCGTCTTTCGCCTAGCCCGATGAAAGCTTTTCATTCAAAATAGCACAATTAATATTCGTAAAAAAGACAAAATCTGAAGAATATATATATCATATTATGGTTTGAATTATAGTTGTGTGTATATGTATATATATCATATTATGGTTTTAATTATAGTTGTGTATGTATATATATATAAAATTGTAGGGGTGCTATAGCTGTTATAGAAAATTTTCAGAATTATTACATTCCAGATAATCAGAACAAGTACGGTATTTAATTAAGAAACACCAAATTGGGGCAATAGTAAATACTCAACAAAATGTATTATTCTTATTTAAAGAATAAACGACTTCTAGATAATATAGATAATTGCAATTTTGTACAAAAGCCTAAAAAGTCCTAAAAATGAACGAACACTGTTACGTCTACACTCGACGTAACCAGGTTAGTGTTGTCTGGAATAAGACACGTCTATATTAATTAAATGTTGCTTCTCGAATGGTTGGGGTTGGACAGAAGCACAGATTAACAATTGTATTATCAATAGTAAATTTGGGTAGGGTGTTTTGTTTTCATATTGATATTTCTTTATTTAACTAAATGAAACAATACATTATTCGATATAAAGAATGTTGTCGGCCCTCTCGTTCTTTGGACTTGTTTATATATACACAGCATTTAGCAACTACTCATGTTACTAGTCATGTTTTCATAGTTCTTTAGAGTAAGTATTTATTTATAGTATACACAATTTTTAATATACAACATAGGGTATGAAGAGAAGCAGACAACAATTAATTTAGTACTAACACCGGGTTAGTAAACCTCAGGTCAATAAGGCTCAGACAAAACTCTGTGTCAATTCGCGTCTTATAAAACCATACGTCATTAAGTTCACACAAAACTCCGTATCAATAAAGCACTTTCAAAATTCCATGACAAGAAGCCCAAAACAAAAGCCTACGTCAATAAATCTCACCCGGAGCCTAGTGTCAACAAAGCTAATACAAAACCCCATTTCAATAATACTCACACAAGATACAGTTTAAATAACGCTAGAACAAAACCCCTTGCCAGTTATGCTCACACAAAGCCCCATGTCAATAATCACTAAACAAAGCCTCGTGTTAATAAAGCTTACGCAAAACTCCGTCTCAACAACGCTAAAAGTACGACACCTTAGCTCAGTCGTTAGCGTATTTGTCTACTGAGCTAAGGGTCCCGGGCTCAATTCCTGGTATGAATGAAAAATTTATCATGGGTGGAATGAATGTACCCTTTACCATTAGCTATACTGAAGAACGAGGGTGACAATTACAAGTAAGTTGAGGTAAGGTAAATTAATACAAATAGTTAATCAAAAGAGAAGGGTACAAGTAAACAAATAAGTTTACTGGTAACGAAACAAAAGAGAACCGTTATATATTTACAGACATAAGGATATCCCATACGTTCCAAAACATAGTAAACATGTGTGCACTGGCGCAGCCGGGATTCGATTGTGTGGTTGGTTTTGTTTCACTGATCAACTAAGTGGGGTACATTGGTTTTTCCCGCAGGAAAATTTGAAAATTTAAGTACTGCAAAATGCAAATGCCCCAAAAGAAATACAATAATATCAAAAATATTTTAAAACTTCTAAAAATGTGCATAATTCTGTAATTATTATAACTATTAAGTTCTTATGAACAAATTTTCATTCATGCAATGCAAGTTTCAATAAATTGTATTTTGTAAATTTGATTTATAAAATTATTTATATGAGCTAAAATCTGAAAATTCAAATAAGCATCTTGCACTAACTCTTAACTCACAAAATTACTTTTGAAATGATTCACTTTAGTCTTATGATAATTTTTCTTGGCTTCATAGGAAGTTCATTGAGAAAATCATCTGTAACTGACAACTCTGTATGTATGTACATGAAGCCCATTAAGTCTGTCTTCATATGTAGCGTTCCTCATGTATGATTTCAACAGTTTTAGGGACGAGAAATAGGTAGGTGGGTAGTGGGGCCTGGGGGGTGTGGAGTCAACTCTGAACACACCCCGCTCTCCCCCCCCCCCTCTAAACCAGTGCATTTGTGGTAAACAATGTAACTAGAAATAATTATTACCAAATTGCTTCTTTATTTATTATCTATACCGACATCTAGAGGGTAGTTTGAGACTTAAATCTACTTACAAATTTTTTTCTACATAATCAATTATACAACATTCAATTTTAAACAATAATTAAATTATGTAATTCGCACTTAATCTAACTGTCCTTATAATCCTACTATACTGTTTCTGTCCTACTATTTGGTCCATCCCGGTTATATTACGCTCCCGGTACTCTCCACTACTGGCTGTCCCGCCGACCTCTGGATCTAATAGTCCCCAGAGTCAGCGAAAGCTCCAGCGATCACGAGCATCCCCCTATCCACCACCTGTCAAGGCGCCCTATCGGAGATTTCTTTCCGTCTACTTCCAACCTAAAATAACACCTGTGTAGACCTAAGAATAACTTAACCTAAATGAAAAGAAAATAAAGACTAAAAACTAACTTAACCTAATTTACAAGTTTGTTTCCTCTCTGCGGCTGCAGGGTCTTATAATATTATTCCCGGCTAATGCCAACTAGTACAAATAGTAATATACTAAACTGGAATATGTGGTACATCACTTCCTGCCATAACTACACTAGTCAGTTCAGTCCAGAATGACCAACATGACATTATATACATCCCTGCTATATAGTATATTACAATTTGATATAAGATTTCAAATTTTCTTCGGCTTTTGAGTTGTTACCCTAAAATTTAAGCTTTCCAGTTAATTGGGGTATACTAAAAATCCTCTGGACAGATATACATACATAGGCCTGCACCTACCGCCTCTCCGCACACGCACGCACGCACGCGCGCGCGCACACACACACACACACACACACACACACACACACAAACACACACACCTGTTGACTTTTAAAATATAAATTCACTATTTGCCATTATTTATGCATTAATATAAACCCAGCTAAAGTATTGGTTGTTCATAGTACCGAATAATGTCTCTTGAAAATGTTCGACTAATGCTTAAAACATGTTTTCTATGACCACTCCTTGATAAATCAACAGCATCAAAAACACCTAAAGATTATCCTAAATATTCAACGTATATCACCGGATTACAAAATCTATCTGTATGTCTATCGGTCACCTTAAAATATTTTGAAAGTCACGTTATATTTCCTCATATAAATATTCTATTCTTTGGCCCTCTTTCTAGATAAATTTTGTTGTAGCTGATGGCTATCATGTATAAAAGTGACCTTCACAGAGTTTGATTTGTTTATTAAAAGGCAGAATTTGTGCTGTTACTCCTGTTAGAAGCAATAAGTATTCCATAGTGGCTAAAGTGACGAACTTCTCTGTTTCACTTGCTCAAAATTACTGTTGAATGACGTGTGGTCTCTGATTATTTTATTCTACTTTATTAAATTCGCAAGGTAAATTTTAAATTTGATATATATATTATATGATTGTTACCTGCAAGGACTATCTTTTCTTGTAGATTT
Organism: Timema shepardi; assembly: GCA_902151425.1. Lineage (NCBI taxonomy): Eukaryota > Metazoa > Arthropoda > Insecta > Phasmatodea > Timematidae > Timema > Timema shepardi. The sequence goes on along the minus strand of CABFVX010004331.1, from coordinate 42,782 downwards.
TAATGAGTTTAATTCAATTTTGGAATAGTTCATGATATTGTGGGTTACAATTTTTTTTGTGACCAAGCATTTTGGTCAATGGTGGGGATGGTAGTTAAACTAACAAGGTGTGTTTGTAGACATTTTTTCTTTGTGATATAAAAAATATATTTTTGATTTGTGCACAACAATAAATTACCATACCTAATGTAGAGAGCGTGTAACCAAACTTAATTTAAATAAGAAAGAATGATTACTAACAACTTAACTTAAGTCTGTACTAAAAAACCTCTAAAAAACCACAGTCTTAACAGATTATACACCATTAAAATACTAAAAACAATGGTACCAACCAGCAAAAATAGGTCTAGCCCAACTCTTCTAATAGAACTACCCCAACAGCCCCCCCCCCCCCCCCCCCCCCCCCCC
>CABFVX010004331.1:26464-41442 GCA_902151425.1 Timema shepardi | reverse complement strand
ATCCTCGGTCCCGGCACAGATTTATCTGATTACCAAACCCTTCCTTCACCTCTGACAAGACATCTTGTGAATGTGGGGAATGCCAGGCCTCCACCGTGGTTAGGCTCTCACGTTAAACTGTAGGTCCTCCATTTCATCTCACAATCACGCTAGCATATTAGCATAAGTGCGTACAACCCGAACGGGTAGTAAGACACGGTGTTAATAATAATAATAATAATAATAATAATTTGCAACAACTTGCTTCCAACTTTTGACTCTTGGGAATGTCTTTTTTTCAAGTTGTTAACTTTAACTGCAGGGTCCAAAGGTGTACATAGTACCTGCATTCTTCCAAACTGAAAGTTTTCAAGACTGTTGTAGGTAACCTGGCGGTCTAGGAGTAAGGTGTCGGACTTCTGTGCTGGGATCCGGGGTTCAATCCTCGGTCCTGGCACAGATTTATCTGATTACCAAACCCTTCCTTCACCTCTGACAAGACATATTGTGAATGTGGGGAATGCCAGGCCTCCACCGTGGTTCGGATTCGACGTTAAACTGTAGGTCCTCCATTTCATCTCACAATCACCCTACCATTACTCATTAGCGTAAGTGCGTATAGCCTGAACGGGTAGTAAGACACAGTGCTAATAATATTAATAATTAAAGACTGTGTTAAAATATTTTTTCTGAGAAATTTCAAGAATTCCTGATTTCATACTTGGAGATATATGGATACCAAGAGCTATATAGATAGCATGATAGTACTCCTGAAATCTCTAGACATTACTGCAGAAGAGACACTTTAAGGATCCATTTTCTTCAGAGTTTGAACCAACTATCAAAATACCATTGATAAAAATGAGGAGATAGTTTTTACCTTCATTTATATAATATAAACAATAGTCATTTTTAGATCTTTTAAACCCATTTTTATCACCAAGGAATTTAGTACTTTTTACATGAACACACCTTTCTTTATTTCAACATAAAGGAATGCACTACTCACATCCATTTGGTAGATAGGCAACCCAAAATGATTAGCGACTGCAAGCACTACTCTTAGTGTTAGCAGTTTGGCTATTGGTGTGTTTATCTCTGAGAGATCTAATTGGTCAGTTTGTTGGAAACCCTTTACCACCATTCATGGTTTAAATACTTCTGGTTATCCAGTCTCTCTACGCTTTCTAGTAAAGCCCCATCTGCAGTCAATGATCTATGTATTTTCAGGATGATCCACTTCCATCTGGACATCATTTACCCTCAGAGCTTGTAATTATTGACGATCAATTGCAATTTTCCACTGTTCCCGTTCAGGATACTTCACTATCTCATCAAAGGTTTGCAGCTTTTCAAGATTAGCTAGGAAACTTGTTTCATAATCTTCAAGTTTGCAGGTTGTTTCACTTGAGTTAAATTTCTGAGAGAGTACCTATTTCCTCCATCAGCTGTTTCATATTCAACCTGTTCTTGAGACCAGGGCTGTGGAGTCTAAACACCAAATCTTCGACTCTGACTCTGCTATTTTTCTACTGTCTGAATCAGACTTCAACTCTGGCTCCTTCATAAATTGCTAATATATATTAATTAGTAATCACAAATTGACTGCAGTAAAATGCTCCAATACATATTACTTCATGGGAAGCTTCTTTGGCATTGTGAATTTATATTTAAATTAATTTGTCAATCCAAATTACAAATTTTGGTCTTAAATAATAAATGCTCACTTACTCGATGGCATTAGGAACTCAAAAGTTCATTACCACACTCACAAAAGTATGCCACTTGACCTAATTCTATCCAAGCTCTCTCAGATTTATCCAAATGTTATCCTTCCATTTGCGTCTGGGTCTAAATAAAAGAATAAAATATTGTTATAATATTTTAAGTTTTTATTTTGAAGCGAGTTTGAGTCGGTTTATTTTTACTGACTCAGACGCCACTCAAAATTGCTTCCGATTCCAGAGCCCTGCTTGACTTCATTGATATGACTCAAACCTACCCCTTCATTTTCTACTTCAACAATTGTATCTTGTTTAATCTCTTCTTGTTCATCCCAGTTTTTTGAACATTTTCTTGATTGTTGGTCTCTCTTGGTTCTTTCCCATACCTCCATCTTCATTTTTAGAATCTTCAATTTCATTTTCATTATACACTTTCAACTTTCATATAGTTGTAATAAGGTGGGAGCTGCTCTCCCTGGATTACTACTTGTTCTATTTTGGTCACAGACTAACACATTGTGCGCTAGAGCAAATTTGTTATTTTGAAAGTAATAAAAGTTATTAGGCTAACTTTGGTGTTATCGTCATAACCAACAAATACCACTTTAACTTTTTCAGTCCTACTTCCTCCTCTTTTTCTTTTGGAAGCTGTTAAAAAAACTTTATAACCAAAAACTTAAAATAAACTCACATCAAACTCTGTTGAAACAAACTTCATAGGGTGTTTTACGTTTCACTGAACTCTTTATTGATGCAATTCAAAACAAAACCCTTGATTAGTGGCTTCAGCCCAATATTTTTTATTCTTTTATTTTGCACCTAACATGGTTACACAGCTTTCAACAATGGTATGCATGTCCTGTTCTGCCTCCCCATTCTGCTGGGTAATGTATACTACCATGGGTTGATGCCTTACTCTGTAATCTTAGAGTAGCTCAGCTTCATTTCTTTATTTACAAATTTCAGCCTGTTTTCAGTTCTGATAGTTTGTACCTCACCTCCCAAATCGATCTTGGAAGTCTTCAAATATGTCTTAAATTTCTCCTTTACTTTTGACTTTTCCTATAAGAAAAATATTATCCAGTTGCAAAAAAGTCATCTTGTGTCAGTATCATTTACCTAGACCCTCCCATAGATGGTTCTTCAAATTTCACAAATGTCGATTTGGACCAATTCTCCCACTTTTGTGGTTTTGGATGTACTTGCTGAAAATGATAGACATTGTTGTTTACCACATACACATGGTTCACAAAAGGCATTTTCCACGGGCGAGTAATCCACTTTGTGTGTGACGTTAAGAATTTTTACAAATGGTGAAAATCTTGGTTGGCTAGTTTTTCCTGCCATTCAACTAGATTTTCCCTTTGGGTTGCTGAAAAATTCACATACAACATATAATAAAATTGAAAATTAATTTTAAACTGTTTTTTCCTTGTCTATTAGTGGTTGCTTGAACTGTTCCCTTCTTGTCAAAAACTTGCAGAACTGTTCAACAGCAATAAATTTATGACTACTATCAAGGGGCAAGCTCACAGAAAAAAGATCACCCTCTAGTCCAGGAACAAATATTATACCATACATAACAATGGTAACCAAGAATTTCCATCAAAGGTATTAAAATTGATAGTACCTATACCTGTGGCTATAATGGTTGAGCCCTCTCCAATTTTAATTCTTCAACTGACAGCATGTTTAAATTTTCATAAAGTTCATGCATGCAGCACATATGCTCACTAGCTCTGCTATCCAAGAATCACTCAGCTTTTAAGACTTGGTAATACCTTAAAATGCAGAGGTTATATGTGTATTAGGCCCTCGATAATAATCATGACTTTCTTTTTCTTCCCTAAACTGACAATATTTTTGTATATGTTATGTCCTTACACATTTTTAGTATTGTACATGAACCACATAACTCGCGCACGTATTAACACCAAAAAGCACAAAGATAAAGTCAGACCAGAACATGTTGTCCATCACTTCCTGCCATGACTACTCTAGTCAGTTCAGTCCAGATTGACCAACTTAACCTATACACATCCCTGCTATAGAGTATATTACATTCCTCCCCTCCTAGATATCTACACATAATCTCCCAGGTACTGTACACAGGCGTACGCAACTGTCTCACTGGCCTCAGAAGAGGCCATGATTCTGGTGTTGCTGGCTGTTGACCTGTGTTGTATATCAGTGCTGTTGGTTGCTGTTCCTGTGGTTGGGGGTTTTCTACTGTTTGCTGCTTGTGGTCTCCTCTTGCCAGAGGTGGTAGTTGTTGTTGAAGGGGTCTTGCTCTCTGATGGGTCACTAAGTCTTTATCTGGGTATCTTGCCAGTTTAACTTGTGAAAGTAGCCTCTCCGAGACATCCTCTGATTGAGGTGTTCTTTCATAGCGTTTTCGAAACTGGTCTATGTGTCTTGTTTGTTCAAGTCCCTCCTTAAAACTTACATGGTGCATATTTTTCCCTAGCATGACAGTGACCACTGCTGGCATCCATTTAGATGCTAAATATCTTTTGTTTTTCCTCCCTTCCCCTCCCCATTTCCTTATATACACTTCCCATTTCTCCTATATCTCTCTTCCCTCATTCCTATCACTTTCCCTTAGCCTATATTAATCTTTCTTTCTCACTTTTCATCTCTTTATTTAATTTATTTCACTCTCATTTTCTCCCCCTCTCACTTACATTAGGTACATCCCTCCCCATCCATCATTTTCAATCTTTCCTCCTTAACCCACTCTCTTCCTCTATATATCCTACAAGTCATATTTATTAGTAACACATTACTTTTATTGACTGTATATATACCCTATAAAGTGTTTTATCCAGAGTTGGGTCGAATCCACTCTTTTATGTATCCAAATCTCAAATTTGAATTTCCAATTTACCTTTGAATCTCGAATATCAAATCCAAATCTTGGAAAAAATATGAACATAAAAGCAAATATAACAGAATAATAGAAAATACGAATAATAACTAAATTTTATCATTCTTCATTATAACATTGATACAGTTAACTATTAAATTACTGGTTTGGGGCCTGGTTGTTAAGTTTATCCTATAATTGGTTCTGAACCATAAATAAGCAATATTAGAGCTCTTAAACAAATTTCACCTGAAAATAAATAAATAAATATATACATATATATATTTATTTATTTCAGATTCAAGACTCAAATCATTTACATATATAGTGATTTGAGTCTTGAATCTGAAATTTTCTTGAATCCTCGAATTTGGAATATCCTGAGGACTTGAGGGCTCAGCCCTAGTTTTATCTAGCTATAATTTCTCTTTGTGTGGAAAGCTTCAAACATTCTGGGAGATGTAGAGGAACAACACAATTTTTAATTTGCCATATGGTTTCACTCAGTTTTACACTAGAGGTACAAACTTTATTCCGTTTTGTTGGGTTTTTCCCTTCACTATGGCAGGGATGTGTTAAGGAAATTTCGCCCATTGTTTGGCTTGAAGTCTAGCAGGGGAGTGTTCCACTGAAGGATAATCTCGACTTTTGTTGTTGTACTTTTCTACATTTTCCATGATTTGCTCATCAAGATTGAGTTTGTAGTCTGAATATGTCAACCTCTTAAAATGTATTTTTTTTGTACAGATCATAAGAGTTGAAAATTGTCATGTTCATAATATAAAAAAATAGTATACGGTATCCCTTGACATATCTTCTCATTAGAGGAAAGCTTGCAAGAACTTGATACATTTGGTCTACACCACCTCTTCCTCCAATCTGATTAAGAACAGGTCTTGGCTTTGATACATACTCTCCAGCATGTCTTGAAATGTTAAGTTTCGCTGATGAAACCCCTCGTTTTTGAAGCCACTTGTAGTGTATTTTGTGAGGTGAGAAGGTGATGATGATGAATCCTCTGATTGTCGGGTTCCACTTTATAATGTTGTTTTTGTGAAGGTGGTGAAGGTAGGGGACTCTCGGAGTTTGGAGTCTTCTGTGCTCTGGCTTATTAATGTTAGTAAGGGCTGGGTTCTCTCTCTCTCTCTCTCTCTCTATATATATATGAGAACTTCCTTTTTATCAATTTAATATTCTTTATTTATTATATTTATAAACTTAACCTGGCAGCTCAATGGCTGTTTCTTTGTACTTGAACTGTTTTTATTTTTTAAAATAGAGAGATTAATTTAACATGGACCATTCCTGTATAATGCTGTAGGATGACTGTTAATTGATATAATTTAGGAGTTCCTGCTGAGAATATTTGGATTTTCGATTACACCAACTTAGTATATGATCCTGGATGTAAGAAGATTTTGACAAAGAGAGGAACAAAATAATCCAAACGAATTAGAAATTCTTCGAAAGCTTGTACCTCATTAATGGTTTAGGTGTGCATGTGCAGGAATGCTGAAGGAAAGTTGGCACCTCTCTACGTTAACTATAAGGTGGAAAAATTATGGGCCACTTGGACTGAAAATGGTCCAAAAGGGCCCCGATATAATAGGTCCAAATCAGGTTGATTCGACCACCAATCTTTGAGGATTGGTTCATCTTCTTACTGAAGAAACAGCAAGGTATCAAGGTCATAATTGGGGATAATTTAAGCTCCCATATCAATTTGGAAGTATTACGCCTATGGGAAGAGAACAACTTACGATTTGTTGCATTACCCCCAAATGCAACCCATCTACTGTGGTCGCTTGATGTGGCATATTTCCGGCCGACAAAATACTGGTGCCAAGTACCATCAGAATGGAAAGAAAGTGTCTACGGAAGCCGATGTATGAGTATACCAAAAGCTGAATTCCCATTGTTACTCAAGAAGCTAACGCCAACACTTGAAAATGGTGGTGATTGTAATCTGAAAGTAGGTCTAAAAAAAACTGGCATATTTCCCCTCGACAGAAATCAGGTTCTGCAGTGTCTGCCTTCTTACGTCCTGCAGACCGACACAGCTGAAATTACTGATGCCATCAGCTAAACCTTTTTGGAGTACCTGCAGAAGAAAAGAGAAGAAAAGAAAGGAAACGACTCAGACGAAAGAAAGTAAATGTCCCACCAGGAAAAAGTATTAGTTCAGCTGATGTTGCAAGTGCTGCTTTTCCAGATGCTGTTAATCTAAATGCTGAGGTCCTTGAAAATGCAGGTCCATCCTCTGCCAGCGGTTCCAGTACCCAGCAGGAGAAAAAAAAACAGAAAAGGAAACCAACAAAAAAGAGAAGAACATGCACAGATATGGAATCCGACCAAAGTGACATCAATGAAGCACTCTCCCTTCACGATTCTGAGGATAGTGCCAATTTGTGGGACGACTCTGATTCAGATGTGGAAATCAGTACACTTCAAACAAGAAGTCTGATGGCTGTACAACCTCAAACATGAAATTGGTTTCAGGAAAAGACGTTATCGTCAATTTTGAGTGAGAGCTGTACATTGGGATAATTACAAAGAAGACCGCCAACAATTATACTGTAAGTACAATGATGAAAAAAACCCCGCAAATACTGGAAATGACCTAAAATTCCTGACGAAATTGATTATTCCATGGATGAGATTGTTAAGGGGATCAAAGAGCCTAGGCAAATAGAACACCTGGATATTTATGAAGTTTCAGAAATGAAAAAATAAATGTCTAATCTGTCAAAAACCGGATTTAAAAAAATAATTAAATATTTACTTTTGTTACCTAGTTTGGAGATAGTAAATAAATGGTGTGTGAGGTGACTTTGTATTATTTTTGTTTCTATAGTGTTACCATACAAAATAGTTTGTGTCACAAAGACACCCTGCAGTGTGGGATGACTTTGTGACACAATTAAAGGTAATTATCTAGGTAATTAGTTAAGTAAATTATAATTGCTTTCATGAATAATTGGTGGAAGGATGGAGCTACCAAAAAAATGATTACTTTTCAATTATTATAATCAAAATTATTGTTGGTATAGTCGAAAAAATACAAAAAAGGTCATAGTAACCCCAGCTTACATATAAAGAACTACCTGTTTCAACTGCAAAAGAAACTATTCACTATTTAAATTTACAATAGAAAATCGAGTTTTCTAAGGCAATATTTGTGGTCATTACTATTTTAAGGACTAGAATGATTTAGTTTAATATCATACCTACATCATTAGATACTATTATTTTATACTTACACATATTGTTACTTTATAGTTTTAAAATTGCATCTCTTACATTTTTAATGATTTAAATTAAATGTGAAAATTACATTTTTTTAATCACCGTCTTACCACCTGTTCAGGTTAAATGCATGTGTGACAATTTCTCTAGTGGGGCAGGGATGAAGAAGGAAACATTTTAGGGGTAGTCTAACTACATTTGCATGGAAGGAAGGTGGGAAACCATATAGGAAAAACCACCCTTAATAGGCTCAACTAGGATTCAAACCCTGATCTCCTTGTCTTTAGCAGTCCAGCCTAACACACAAATGATGCTTTAGAACACACTACTACTGAAACGAGTCTAAAAAATAACTCTTCTCCTGAAACACAGCCATATGGGGTCAGTATTGTGCTATGCTAATTTTAATATTTATAAACAAAAGAAAATAAAGAAAAGTGACAGATGATATAATTTTTAACAATTGTTGCATACGCTAATGGATATTTAGAGAATATGAAAATAAAGAAAAACAGATTAAACAATACACTTTTAATAAAAGGCAGCCAACCATCTTATTTTACAAGAAAATCTAATTTTACTTGTCTTTTATTTGTAGAAATGATTTTAAAACAGGCCTTTTTTCCATGATCAAATTTTAGTTACTTTCAATTAAATATGAAAGTGAAGCTACCACCACCACCACCACCACCACCACCACCACCACCACCACCACCACCACCACCACCACCACCACCACCACCACCACCACCACCACCACCACCACCACCAAAGAAGAAAATGTATGCAAAATAATAATCCTAACTTTACCAGTTTTTCTGAAATCTAGTATTTAATTAGTGAGTAAAAAAGTATATGCCATTTGTAGATAATTCCAATAGTTATCATGTTAGTATGATTCAGTTAAAATAAACAAATTATATGGAATTTTGAGTAAGTTTGGCTTATCAAACCAACTTGTAAAGCTAATTGAGTTACTGTATGTTTGACAAATCATGTTATATGGTATGCTGTTATATGTAACTTATCAGATACTTTTAAATTACATATTGGATTGAAGCAAGTGGCTTTACTCTACCCATTATTTTTCAATATAACCTTGAGTAGGCTAATAGGTAAATAGAAGATAGTAGGGAGGGCTTGACATTAAATGGTAGAACCAGCTATTAGGATACGCAGATGATTTGAATTTGTTAGGTAATGATAGGGCAGCAGTCACAATATATGCAAACATTTTACTAGAGGACAGCAGGGAAATAGGTTTACAATTAAATGCAGAGAAGACTTATATACATGCTCATGCAGGGAACACAAATTGATGATGACAATTTAGAGATTACTGCGAACAACATATCCTTTGGTAGTATCAATTAGTTCAAATATTTAGGAACAATTTTAACTAGAAATAACCACACTAAAGTAGAAATTAAGAGAAAAAAAACCCCAATGTATGCTCTTAATTGGTCAATAAGTTTTTAACATCCACCAGTTGTCAATATAATGTAAAACTCAGAATATACAAAACAATAGTTTCATTGGGTGTTATTTATGATTGTGAAACATGATCTCTTACTTTACATTACCAGAAGAAATTTACTGTGTTCAAAAGTACTTATGATAATATTTGATCTGAAAAGGAATGAATATAATGGAGAGTGGAGGAGGTTACATACTATATACTCATCACCATTCATTGTTAAGGCAGTCAAATCTTGCAAGTTACGGTGGGCAGGACATTTGGTGCAAAGGGGTGAATTTATAATCATGTTCAAGGTATTGACTGGCAAACCTTATTGGAATAGATCAGTGGGATGACCTAAATGCAAATAGGTGAATAACATTAGATTGTACCTGAAAGAAATAGGGTGTAATGAGATCAACTGGATAGGACAGGATCAAGATAGGGATATGCAGCGTACTTTTGAAAGTGTGATTATTAATTTTTGAATTCTTAATGCTATTGAGTTAATTAAGTAAGTTACCTCTTAAGGGTCAGAGATATCTATGATTCATATTCACTTCACCACCTTTTTTCATGTTGTAATTATCAGAATTATTATTCAATAATATTGTTGCTCTGAAAACAAGCTCACATATAAATCCAGCAAGTAGACAAGCATGGATTACAATTCTTCCTGATTTTCCATTATATGAAAGAAAAATATAACCACAACTATACTTTTGGGGTGACTTTGATTTGTTTACAAAATTTTACATTTAAGTTTTTTCCCATGGAACTGTATACTATTTAAGTTGTGCACCATCCCTTATAATGTGTTGTATGATTATGGCCAAAATAAACTTTTAGTTAATCAAAATGTTCTTATAATAATTTTCTTTTGGAGGAGAAAAATATTAAAAAAAAACTGAAATGACATTTATTTTGTGCCAAACTAATTTAAGTAAACAATAATTTGTATTTTTTGTAAATACATGGAACTAAAATTTTTTCATAAAGTGCGGGAAGCTATGGACAGATTGTTAAATTAATTATTTATTGTTTTATAGCTCTAAATGATATAGCAACCTAAAAACATTTATGTTTAAAAAAATATTATATTCTTTAAGCATTTGCAACTATCAGGGTGACTAGCGACCTGAAAAAACGGAAAATATCGGGGAATTTACTTGGTCAGGGAAAAGTAAGGGAATTTGATCAAATTTCTGGAATTTTTACCTATTCACTATCAAAATAGCCAACTTTTAATTACATCATCATCATCATAATCAACTGTATCTAGCCTGTGGCCGGGTCAGTCTAGTAAAATGCCTTCATCTTCCTCTATCCTCCAACATTCTTCCTCCTTTAATTTTGTCCATGCTTTTCCTCTCATTTGAACACTTTCTTTTAATCTGCTCCTTCCATATCTTTTTTGGCCTCCCTTGTTGTCTTTTTCCTACATATTTTATTTCCAACATTTTTTTGGCATCCTTCCTTTTTCCATCCTCATTAGATGCCAATACCATCTCAGTCTTGCTTCCTCTACTATCTCATGTACTTCCTGTACTCCCACTCTTTACTGGATAACTTCCCATGGCTTACACTTTCCTTGTCTTTCTTACATTCATTCACTATGTTTCTGCAGCATATGTGACAATGGGTACAAAGTACGCCCTGTACGACACCTCCTTACACTTCAAGGATACTTCTCTTCTCCATAGCAGGTCTCTTACACACCTATAGAACAACTCTCTCTTCTGTCGCATTCTCATTACATTTCTCTACGTCCACCTTTATACTCAATCATGATTCCAAACTATTTTACTTTCTGTACTTTTCTCAGCTCTACTCCATCCAACCTTATATAGCTTTACAAGGCCTTACCATCTTCCTTGTCATTACCATCACTTCACACTTTGCCATGCTAAATTTCATTCCCACTCTTTTCACTTTCTCATTTCATTCTTGCAGTTGTTACTGTACTTACACTTCCTTCTCCCTCTATATCATCAAGTCATCAGCCAACAACATGGATTTCATTCTTGCCTCCCAGAGTTTTCATACCAATTTGTTCATGACCATTTCCATTACAAATAGTAATGGTGAAAGGGCACTACCCTGTTTCATTCCATTTTTAATTACAATAGTCAAAATAACGTTTTTCTTCCATTCAATACCTGATGCGAATCTCTTTTAACTCCAGTGAGAGTATACTAGTCCGAGCTCTCAAAGTCATCATTTGTATTTTGTGTCTTTTCACCCCTCTTTGGCCAAAGTTGAGCCATGGTTATATGGTTGCGCATGCACTAGAGTTCGATTACATTGTAAGAAGAAGAAACTAAAAAAAAATATGTCTACAACAATAATTATTCTGTGTTTCTGTAAGACGACCTTTTAATGTATTAATATATTGACTCACTTATATTTAACTTAGATCACACTACCCAATAGCTCATCGCTTTAGGCTGAAATACTTAAATCCCTTAATAGAGTGACACAATTTCAGAATATATATATCTATATATATCTATATATATATCTATATATATCTATCTATATATAAATATTATTACAATAAGTTTCAATATTAATAATATAATGTTTGTAATTCACTTAATATATAAATACATAGTAGCTAGAGAAAAAACACCATGGCTCTGAAAAACATGGATATGTTTGGGAATTTTAAAATATGGCTGAACAACCTGCCACTATAATTTCTACTTCCTTCTTTAGGAAAAAAAAGCTTCTTTAAAATCACAATCATGTCTTTGTTCCTTTTGATTAAATATTTTGTGTCTAATAGCCGCAAAGACCGTAATAAATCCCATATAAAAATATACTTATCTACTTCTTTTACAACCAGCTTGTTTATAAAAGAAACTAATTCTTAAATACAATTTACATTACATTGATTGCAGTGTGATAATGTCAAGGGAGCGAGCATCACGTCGCTTCTATCGAGTGGAAAGTCAACATGATCTACTAAGCCACATGGACAAAGGCCAGTTGGCTTCACTGGAAAACAGGTGGTCCTTTGAAGCAGCTTGGGAAGTTGCAAATAAAGGTAACTTTTTTTCTATAAAAATTGGCTAATAGGGTGTTGTCCTTACTGCTAAATAGCTATAATATTTATCTTATGCATAATTAAACCGTATGATTTTAACCCCTGAAAATGTAAATAACCTTTTTGCCTTCAATGTATTGTCTGCAGCAGCCTTGATATCAAACACTTACCACTCTATTACATAATTCTCAACAGGCACATATTTTCTAGATATAATGTAATAATCATTAGGATCTACCATTTTTTCTTGCTTATGGCGATCCTTCTCAATACGACCAAAAGCCGGTCTAGGGGTATGTAAGAATGTCCACGGATTGAAAATAAGTGATGGGGCTCATTTATCTGATTAGATGATATACACATCCATGGTGATGAATAATACCTGAATTGAAAAGCCATACACTTGTTCTAAGTAAAACATTTAAGTTACAGCTAATTAATTAGGTGCTGATTTTTTTTGGCAGTCCGTACAAATTGTTGCTGTTTCTGGTGAATTCTTTACAGTTGTGGCTAAAATGCTCGGGAATTTGCTTTATGGAGTTGTTTTTGATTCCGGATACCCATGCATACTTTTTACTAACTTCTTCTAGCTTCAACTTTTCACACTAGATACATACATCTGCACAGGGATTGTAGAATCCAAGATATAATTGGGACAAAAATGCTCTCAATAATTTATCATACGTACAGCAACATTTTCCTTGACTCACTTGGGATTCTCGGAAGTTTCACCATAGTTTCTTCACACTTAAATCTGGTGGTAAGGACCCTTGAACAGATTTATTCATACCATAGTGACTTTCCTGACATTTGTTGCGCTGAATATGTTAAACAATGCATTCTGTCATTTGCTCATTGATTTGCCTACATCCTTCTGTTATCCCGCTGTGAATTTGTATTGGTGAACTAAACCTTTTTTCTCCAATATAGCGTATTTAATGAAGCAGTTTGTTATGTGTTATACCTGCTAAAGACTTGAATGTCTTACAATAAACATTCAATAATTTTCCATTTGTAAATGGCATTATCTATTTCATGGTTCTTTTCCAGCCATATGTTGCAGGAGAAACGTGTCTTGATCACCTTTATAAGATATTTTGTATAATGCCTTAAAAAGCAAATTAATCTCATCTTAACATAAGATGTCAGCATAACAACCACTATTTCCTTCTCTAAAAAGCTTGCAGTCTATTTTTACTACTTTTCCATCACTTTTATAACGCTTAGATTGTGACTTATGTTCTCATGTATCTCAATATCTCTTCCTCCTCTTTTTGCTGAATTTTGAGTGTGCAACCATTTAGATTAAATGAAAGATTATATTTCAAGTATTATGTTTTTAAATTGAAAGCTACTTTTTGTCATGTAGACTCTTTCAAATATTGAACTCAAAAAATGATTCTGAAAAATATTGAACAATAGTTTTGTACATTGCTTAAATTTGATACGATGGATGGAAAATAATGCCTCTGACCTCAGAAAAGATGTATAGTTTTTCTTTGTGGGGCCACCTCTATCATGTCACGCCGCAAAATAAAAATAAATAATAAACACATAAATTGTAGCATACTTTACACTGGCAGGTTTTTCTCACTACACTTATCATTTAGTTTGACTAAAATTTGTAAAACATTCTCAAAATGAGATCAAAAGCTTCCCATTATTCCTAGGTTGATGTTGTTGAAAAAAATGTATGAACGCCAGCTTCTGAATTACTGTTATTTTCCGGCATATAATCATCACATTCTGAAATAATAATGACCAGGGCTCAGATGCTGATGAGCTAAAAATTGTAAAGAAAATTACTATTATAATGGTACAAAAAATTATAAGATATAACTTAGAAATTACAAAAATTCAAACAAAAAGTCATATGTATTTATTACCATAGTTAAGATTTACATAATGAACGTGATATCTAACATACTACGGACTGAAAACATTAACAAAATTGTGTATTAGAAGACAAACAATTCTGAAATAAATAAAATGTTATTTTTAGGTAATTTGTGACATAATTCAGATCTGGACATTTTATAGAAAAATATGTGTGCATGTATAGCCATAAACGATTTAAATTCTTACATCATTCTACCTTGCAGTAGATGAAGGTGAACATGCACACATTCTCAAAGGAAAATGAACGTCATTTGCCAGCCAGCACATTCTTGTATTTGAAAAAACCCCTTTCACTGTCCACAGAAGCGACGGGAGCATACTTTAAGTGCACTAAATCACTGGCTGCTAGTTCATTTTAAATATCAGTAATCAGATATATTTACAGAAAAGTGTTTCACTATTCGTGGGAAAAAACAATAAAAAATCCCTTGAATTCATAAACAACTTGCCTCAAGTAGCCACTTTTATATCTTTGGTTTAGGCATTCTAAATCCACTCGGAATAATAGTACACACATGAATTTAACACACTCTGTAAATGGAAACTGTACAATGATAAACTTGACAACAATTAGAATCCTGCATTCTTCTAAATATTGACAAAATACTTGCTCCTATATCTCCCTCTTATCTAAGCCCTTCCCAGGTTCACTAGGAATGTGGATTTTCCAACTATACAGGTAAAGGATGTACAAAGTTCATTTGAAGCTAACATAATAGTATCAGTATGTGGGGTGTGTGTGTGTGGGGGGGGGGG